>CM024757.1:133098181-133239720 GCA_014218235.1 Colocasia esculenta
CGCCCATGCATGCGCGTGTTCGCACCCCCGCGCCTGCTGCCTCATCTTCCCGCGCAGTGTCTTCCTCTTCACACTTCATGGTACTGTAGCGCTACAGTGCTACAGTACCCCATAGCACTATAGTGCACACCCCTCTCTCTCTCTTCTCTCTCTCTTCTCTCTCTTCTCTCTACCTATTCTCTCTTTCTCCATCATTTTCTCCATTAATTTAGCATAGTTTATTTTTTTGCAATGATGAGACACCTTGTGAACACTTTCTTATTTAAATAATTTAAATTCCATCTCAGTTATTCTCTCTCTCCTCCCTAGTTTGTCTTCTATTGTAACTTCTTGTCTTTTAAATTCATTTAGTGATTCATTTTAGTGTTAGTGTGCTATGTCTGTTATTTACTTATTAGTATTTTACTACTCTCTCTCCCGCTCTTTACATCTATTTATCTTTCTCAATTGCTCACATCTTCTTAGTTTAGATTAGATTTAGTTGAGCAAGTTCATTTTAGGATTTAGTTCAAAAATTTTCAATTCACATTTCTAATAAAAATCCAATGTTTTCCACTCTAAATTTATTTTCCGTGGATATGACTCGGTTCTCACCACTTAACTATTGTTAAAATATTAGTATAGGCCGATTAATTTGAGATTGTTAGCCATGTGTTTACGACGCATTTGTGGGCTATCAGTCGTGCAGTGGCAAAATGGTGGCATCATTCAGCATTTCATTCAATGCAGCTAATAGCCCATATTAAAAACTATGATCTAGGAGGTACAACGTCATGGGCTTCATGTGCAACCTTCCTCATTAAGAGACTTGGCAGGGATATCTAGATGAAGAATTACATGAGATCAAGTCATATATCGAAAACTTCAAGAAAAAGTGGGAGAAATATGGTTGCACATTGATGTTGATGGTTGGTCGGGTACCACAAGAGCAGCCTCATCAACTTCCTTGTGTATTGTGATAGACATGTGTTTACCACAAATCTATTGCTGCATCAAATAGAGTGCACAATGCTGAATACATTTTGAGTTTGATACGAGATGTTGTTCATGAGATAGGAGAGCAATACATTGTGCAGGTGGTGACCGATAATGCTTTGCTTACAAGAAGGCAGGGGAGGACTTGATCGACATGTATCCCCATCTTTATTGGACCCCCCTGTACAACACACTGTGTAGATTTGATGTTGAAAGAGATTGGCACATTGCAACCCTTGAGGAGGGTGGTGGAAGTTGGGCAGAAGATCACAAGGTACATCTATAATCATCATGTTGTTCTGGTATGGATGAAGGAGTCCACTGGTGGAGAGTTGCTGAGACCAGCCATCACACGCTATGTAACTAATTTCATTGCCTTACAAAGCCTCATGAAGCAAAATTTATGGTCTAAAACGCATGTTAGGACAGACAGATGGGTGCAGAGCACTTTTGGAGGGACATCGGATGGCAAAGAGGTTGAAGGGTTCGTCTGCAGCACTAATTTCTAGGACCGAGTCTTCAAGCTGGAGCAGATCATTGAACCTCTTTATGAGGTTTTGAGGGTGGTTGATGGGGATAGGAGACCAACCATAGGATTGATTTATGCAAAAATTGAAGTTGTGAAGAAGAAGATCCTGAGGTGCCCCTCACTATGCACACTTGGTCTTGGACGTTGTGAGGATCGGTGGGACCGACAGATGAGTAGAAATCTACACATGGCGGGCGAGAAAAATTTACTTCAATTTGTTTTTGATTTTAGTACATGAATTTATTTTATTTTCTACCCCCATTGCAGCTTGCAGCTTATATCTCCATCCTGCTTACCATTATGCAATGGAGCTATCATACGATGATGACTTGCCGACCGCCTTTACCTAAGTTGTTGAAAGCTGTCAAGGAGTGCATTGGATGCAACAAATGCTATTGATCGGGCGAGCATTAATCTCCCTACATGATGTCAATTACAAGTTTATTTTTTTTGCTAATAGACTTCATTGCGACAGATGAAGAGCTTTCGAGAAGGGGTTGGGAGTTTTGCGGAGCCATCCACCATCGCTGGTCAAGACCTCATTGATGGCAGTAATGCGCTTTCCCTTTCATTATTGGATATTAGTAGACCCAATGATTGACTAAATGAGTATGACTAACTTTTTGCAGCTTATTGGTGGTTCAACTTTGGGCACTCAACACCCCTACGAGGAAATTGTAGTTATCACAGACCTCCTCCTCCAGTGGTGTGAGAGAAACTGGAGCACCTTTGCATTGATACCACCACCCAAGTTCAGAACATTTGTCCACATAGGCGCTTGGACAATTTGGTGTATGTGCACTACATATGAGATTGAGGTGAAGCATCTCAGAGATGATCCAAAGTAAGGGGAGGTGGAGTATGATCCGGTTTACATTGGGTTTCTACGAGATGATGCAGACCCCTGGTTGCATGGGTTGCACGAGCGACCACAGAGTGGGGAGAGTATGAGTTAGATGAGGAGGTAGATGATCCTGAAGATCCCCTCGTCCTAACACATTCTTAGCTAGGGCTGTAGAAGCTGCTGAAGAGGAGGAGGGAAAACATGGAGATGTGGGACAACTCATTCTTCTCAATTCCGGGCCGAAGCAGAGGATGAGGTGGATCTTTTTGGCAACTTACGATTGAACATGCCATGCCTTCTATAGGTGAGACAGTAGTTATCATTTGTTAACTATTCATTCAATATTTTGTGTTTGTCCTTACCTTAATTTGTGATGTTGGGGACTATTACAGTAGTGCAAACCTTGATGAATGAAGGGACTTTCAAAGATTGATGCTAGGCCCTGCAGCCCGCTTACAGTCTATGAGAGAAGCACCTACAATTCCTTCCTCACAACCAAAAAGGAAGGGGTCAATACTCAATCTGCTGCTCCATCCAAGTTGCAAAAGAAAGGCAGTTGTGACATCCCAAACCTCAAAGGAAAGGACAAAGGTCAAGCATGTGGCCCAGTCAAAGGCATTGTCGTACGAGAGCACCTGCCCCAGCACAAAAGAAGAAAGAGTTGGTTCTCCTAGGATCCAAGAAGGGAAAAAATGGTTGCCCTTGTTGAAGATCCACTTGATATTGCAAATTAGAAACCTTGGATCCAAAGCAAAGAAACCCTCCCGAGATTCACCCCGATTACCCATAGTCGTTCCATGCATGACTCCATGACTACTAGATCACCGGGTGGTCTGTAGGGGGAGGTGATGGAGATGGGGAGGGGGCGGGGGTGAGAGTGGACAAGGAGGGGGAAGCGATGGTGTGATGGTATTCACAGAGGAGCACGCTATGGTGACCATTGCACCCAAGCTGGTGATCATGGCACCCCAGTGTAGTACAATAGAAGGTGGAAGTTTGTGAAAGGTGGTCGTGCAAAAGGTTCACCAGTGGACAGTGATAGATATAACACTATGATATCTGATTTCGAGAGAATGACCACACTTGAGTCTGTGGGATCGTATGGTGGCCATAGTTATCAGATAGAGTCATCTGACACAGGTTACTCCAGTGGCTATACTGGCTATGCCACCACAGGCTACCTGCACCATATTTTTACCACCTCTATTTGTTCCTATTCATGTTCCTATTTCAGATTTATGCTCATTTAAGAGTACAAATGGCAAGTCTGAGGGTAGTCCGTCCTGGCTGCGAGATGTGGACCACTATGTGAGGGAGTTTCGAACCAGATACAACACCATGATGTCTTGGGATGAGTTTTGTACCTTTGTTTCTCTCAAACCAAAAGTTATCATCTTATTGGGTGGAGCTACCCACAGAGTCAGATGAGTCTGTCCAACTCCAGTAAGGTACTATGATCCATATCAGCAGGGATATTGGGTTAGTAGACTCATTGTATTTGGATTTGAGTTTGATATTTGTACGAGTCTCATTGTATTTTGTATTTAGAATTGAGTTTCGGTTTGTACTTTGTACTCAATTTCTAATAAATTGATTGAAAATGGATGTTTGTGTAGCATTACATGGCATAAATGTCATCAGTTATACATGAAATTATTCACATGAGGCTTTAAACAGAGAATCAACTAAAAAATATCAAATCCATGCGATTCTGGCTAGACCTAGGACAGATGCATGGGTTTCTGGCCGAATCCACCCGAAAATATCAAACCATAATATATTTAATATGCTTGCTATTTGATTGTATTGCATCGTATTTGTATTCCTCATGTTATGTTCTATCGATTGAGCCCTATCGATTGAGCCCCAGGACACAGCCACAAAGGTGTCACCTTAGTCCTAACATGAACGCAACCAGGTAACTTGCCGCGTTCCCCACCTGAAGGTCCTAAGGGCAAGCTAGCCCGGGGGCACACGCCAACACCCCAACCGGAACCACGGAACACCCTAGACAACACAGGTACTGTTGTGTCCCCCTAGGCCGTCATGAATACCATCGCGACAGGGAAGGGCAAGCACAATAGCAACCCTGAGTCGCGACATGGCAGAGTGCTCGCGACAGCAACCCTATCGTGACAGGAAAATGCGTCGCGACAGCGATCCTTATTGGGACAGGGCAATGCGTCGCGACAAGGTTGCGACCGACCGGGCAGACGCCTCTTCTAGTGTCGCGACACGCACCGCGGTTGTGACACCAGTAGAGAGGCAGGACCCACGGGATGCTCCATCCCGGGCCCCCCCAAGCCACGAACACACCACATAGGGGAGGGGAGCATGGAAAAGCTATCTAAACTAACTAGAAAGCACGAGGTGCTCTCAATCCACCCGGATCGAGAAGAGCAAGCAATCCCTACCTTAAACAAAGAACCGAACCCATTGGGGGCCCTTACGTCGGATAGGCCACCTCCTCCTCACTCCACGCAAGCTCTACAATGCCAGGGACACGAGCACGACCCTCCTCCTCACCTGAAACGCACAAAGGGGAGAGAGGGAGGCAGAGCACCACCAGAGGGGGAGAAGAGAGGGGAAGGAGGGAGAAAGGGAGAAGGGGTCGCCAACCAGGCCTATGCCTTCGGCATCCAAGATGCGATGGGCGACACATCGCGTTAAGGACCTTAACGCGATGGGTCAACACACCGCGACAAACACGTCCCACAGGGACGCCGTGACAACGCGATAGGTCGTACTGATACGCATGCCACCCTGACAGCTGCCAGATTGTCACGTCCTAATAATAGTCTATTTATCGAAAATGACAAAAATCGGGCACGAGATTAGAACTAATGTTTATTCATTCATTAGCAATATAGCGAAAGCGATATTACATAACACTCCTCATAACAGTCTAAGTGGGAGTAGGAAAGAGAAAACTTCATTTTATTACATTCATATCCACAATATCTAAAAAGTAAATAATTGCTTCTTGAGGTCGAAGATCCACTCAACACACTTTCCCCTTTAAGCTTCACCCCCATCTTGGTCACTGAAATGGAAGGATAAGTGAGCTAACTAGCCCAGTAGGATTCAACTTCTCAATTCAAAGGGACTAAATATTCAATACCAAGATAAGTGATCTAATTGATATCAATATTGAATGTCAAGATGACTGAACAAGCATGCCAATAAGACAGTAGACGAAGTCAGAAAGTACTGAAAAGTAAACACAGGGTCAGAATCTGATAATGTTCATATTTCTGATTCATATACACATTCACACAGGAAAATAACATGATGACTAATCAAGCTTGTGTTGATGCAATGCCAAACATCCTTGGATCCTTTATCGTTCTGTACGGCCTGTAAACGAATTCGGGTGCTCCTCTTAGGACTGGACTAGCCCTACTTGCTAGACATATTATATATTATATATATATATATTATATATATATATATATCAAGTGGGGTCCAGGGACCCAATATTGTCATCACAAGTCATTCATAACCACTGTGGTACTCAAATATTCAAACTCTCATGTAATCAAAGACTGTGGATCAAGTTTACTGAACACAGGGAAACATAGCCAACTGGGTACTTGGAGACTTCAAGAATCATCCAAGGTAAGATATGGAGACAAATTAGATGATCTCTCTAGTGACTTAATGATAAAAACCCAAGAGAAAGGAGGTAGCTTGCTAGGCTATTAGCATGAAGTATTAGCAAGAGACTGAGCAAGGAAAAGTGCTGGAACACTAGCCCAAACAGGTATATCGACAGGCAGAAGGTGGCTGTCGACAGTGCAGGTATCCAGAACCATTTTCTAGATTCGGCAGTACCTGTCGACAGGCTTGGTCTGGTTGTCGACAGGTCAGACCCATCTGTCGACAGGTAGATGATGTCTGTCGACAGGTGCTGGTTTTTCTGAGAACTTGGGTTCTGGAAGCTTGGCGTCTGTCGATAGGTGATTCCCATCTGTCGACAGCCGCCAGACTAACTTCCAGAAAATGGTGTTGCAAACACTCTAAAGACCTATCAATGGAACTTAAGGATTCAAACATGAATTACCACAATAAAAGGACTTGTTCACAACTTCGAACACTACTTTTTCATGAAAGACATAAATTAAAGCATTGGAATATACAATCTAATCATGGTTAGCTAGAGGCTTTAAACAACAAGGTACTAGAAGAACAACTCCTATAACAGTGATTACTTGCACTCAACAAGATTTCTACATAACGAACTCACACTTCCAAGAGTGTTTATGGAGTCAAAACAGCAGCTTGAGGATTAGAATACCTAAACAGGAGCCCTTTAGCATGTCAAAAGGGTAAGAATGAGAGAGAAAGGAAGAGAATCCTACCTAACTTGAAGAAGATGAAGCCTTCGCTTCGAGGAGCTCAAAACAAGCAAAAGGAAGATGATGTTAAGGGTGCAATCGCAACAGTCCACCGGCAGCTACAGCTTGTAGCACCCCTAGTATGAGCAGTAGAAGCAGCAGCAGCTCAAGGATGCAGCTGCAATAGCTCCAGCAGTGGTACACCAACTACAACTCACCCACTCAAGGGTGTAAACGCAGCAACTGCAGGAATAAGAACAAGACACAGGAGTTGAGCTAGAGGTGCAAGAGCAAATGCTGGGAAAAGTGCACACGATGGGTCTTGGGGGGTTTTTATGGCTCACCTGGCCTCTCCATGCACGATGGCACGTTTGCCACCCAGGTGTAGCAGTAAAAACCATTGGGTTTTTACTGTTGACACGTTTAACATGCAAATATCTTGGCTTTACACATAGGGTAATCACGTGTAAGCTTCTTCCCCATGTGAGGGTGGCTTTCCCAGCTCCTCATACGTAGGCAACTTTAAATCCAAGAAAATAACCATCGTAAATGGGCAATAATTAGCTGGCCCAATAATCCTCATGTTTATGTGTCCCTAACAGTGTTCAATCAAATTGAAATTTTCAACCATAGACTAATGAAAAGTTTTACAAATTATGATGATTTTAGTTTAATTTTTATAATTTATTTTTCATGCAGCAAAAATTGCCCGGAAAATAGTTACGTTGGCTTAATCTCGAAATCTGTACATCAACAAATCCAGATATTTACATTCTAGCGTCACCACAAATTTTCTTGAAATTATGGTATTCTCAAATTTTATTTTTGTTATAAAATTTCGGTGTCGCCCTGTCGGAGCGCGCACCTCTGAGTATGACACTGAATAGCATTTATTAACACCAATTAATCCCAGATTTAATTATTTACGTCTCATGATATAGTTAAGTTTAATCATCAATTTATTCATATTTTTCTAGTAAATAAAATTTTTTGGGGCGTTACACAGACGATCAAAACGACAGAACACTGTCACGAACTGTTGATTGGGCGCGACACAGAGACGCGACAGAGAAGCAAGGCGCGACAAGAACGTGACGCACAAGCTCATCGCGACAAGGATGACTGTCATGTTGGACACCCACGACGCGACACTAACGCGTCGCCCAGCCCGAACACGTTAGTGTCCAGTCATCCAAGACACCGGACGGATAGTCAGGAAGTTGGGTCTTACAATTACTGTCAAAATCTCTATCGATTGATGACTAAGTGCCATATCGATTGTTGTTCAATCTCTATAAATTGATGACCAAGTTCATACCGATTGGGGAACAAATTTCTATCAATTGGTGTTCAGGATTTATCAATTGATGTTGAAAGTGCCTATCGATTGGTGACCAAATTGCTTATCGATTGGTGAAGATATTGCCTATCAATTGGAGAAGAAATTGCCTATCGATTGGTGTTCAACTATCTATCGATTGGTGTTAGCTTCATATCGATTATCTTTATCATATTGATTGACATTATCACATCAATTGTATTTTAACATATCGAGTGTCTTTTAGCATATTGATTGTCCTTTTAAAATATCGATTGTCTTTAACCTCTCACATCGATTAGTTTATAAGTAATGGTTCATATCGATTGCTGGATAGAAGATTCAATAATATATCAATTACTGACATGATTCATACTGATTGACTTTCAAAATGTCTTGGTGCCAAAAATTTGTGATCACTCAGCGGGATGGTAGTTTGTTATTCTGGGCACTTCAAGGACATCAGATAAATTTTGCCTCATTCATTCTTCAAAAAATGCAGTTAGCAGCCCTACTAGCTACAACCCTACCCTATGGTCCGAGCTTAGCATCATCTTCAGGCATTTTGACATAGACTTAGAAAATGAAATGGCTGTTCCTCAGATTGAGCCACTAGGAATATCAAATATGAGAAGAAGTCAGTTTAAATTGATAGATGGGCACTGGACAAAGGACAACATTCCTCCATGTTCTCATCAAATCTTTGAGGACACACTCAGTTACAGCTCCCATTCAGCACCAGTCGAAGCCCCAGCTAAAGGACCAGCTGCAGCAGCACCAGCCGAAGCCCCAGCTGAAGGACCAGCTGTAGCCCCAGTTGAAATCCCAGATGTCGGTCCAGTTGCAAAATCAGTCGAAGCCCCACATATAGGCACATATGAAGCCCTCACCATTCCATTAGTTGAAATTCCCAGTGAAGCCTTACATGGAGATTCAAATGTCTCTACTGAGGAAGGCATTCCATCAAACACATTCAAAAAGATTTCTCAGCTCATTTCAGAAGCCTTCTCTGACTAGGCCTCAGATTCAACTCCTCAGGGGGAGACCAAGACCTCTCCTAAGCCGATACCTTCAGAAATCCCTCCTCCACAAGAGCCTTAAAGCTCCTACCAACCAAATTGATGATCCCTCCACATCTCAGGGGAAGCAACCTCAGGCCACTGAAGAAACATTGAAGTGTGATCAGTTAGACAGAGCTCAGACTGAGGCACATGAACATCACAAAACTGAGGAGCCATCCACTCAAGACCCTTGGAAATAAGAAATTGAATACATCAAAATTGAGGTCACAAAACTTGGAAATCAGCTGGAGTCCGTGAGATCATAATTATTTTTCGAATTGGGCAGCTTACACACTACCATGAGAACTCTCACCACTCTAGTCAGAGAGACTTCTACTCCTCTACTACAGCAACCCCTCCTATGCCCAAGCCAATAATACGAAAAAAAATCCCCTACCAAGAGACCCCGTCCTACTAGGGAACATGGTGAACCATCTTCCACCCAACCAGCCACCTCTCCCCTTCCAGATCCAGAACCTTATCAACCCTCACCACCCCCACCTCCTGAGCCCGCACAACCCCCAACTCCTGAAAAATCACCACCTCCACCTCCTCAGAACTCACCACCCCTAGCTCATGAGCAATCTTCCTCCCCTATAGAACCCCAACCAACACCTCCAAGCCAACCTGCTCCATCTCTAGTTCACTGTCCTCAACCATCCTCCCAACCAACTCCTAACCCTCAGACTCATCCGAGGTCAAAATTGAAGATATTTTGTTTGATGCCCCTTTGGGTCCTCAAGCCTCCTCTTCAAGGCCGTCCAAATCCAAACGTCACAAGCCTAAACCCAATGCACCTAAGTACCCCCCACTGACTTACCACTTTCTTCACCACCCAGGAGCAGAGATTTATAGAGAGTATCTCAAAATTTGGAAGCATCACCTGGCTCTTGGACTCTTAGCACTGGACCTTAAAGAATGGCTATTTATACTAGTGGATTTGAAACAATTGGATGGAAAATAACTACAACATATTCTAGATACAACTGAGCATCTGACACAGGAACAATGGCTTCAACAACATCTAGATGATGTCAGATCCTTCTTCAAGACCAATGCTCACAGAACCAAAACAGGCCGACCGCACATCAGCTTGGATGAATAGTTTCAACAACAAGCTCACTTCTGCCACAATGATTATCTTGAACGGGTGACAAGTCCTTGTGATCGACTGCTCAACTTCAACAAACAAAGGATGACTCTTAAACTCCCTCGCATCTCTTATTATCAGTATGAATGACATCTTAATTTCAATGCTATCCTGATCCATCCACTTCCCATATTCCTGGAGTGACCATATTCCTCTGTCATTGGAGCCATTATTGCTAGTCCCGACTCCTCACAGATTCTCACAATGGCCATAAGAACTCAATGCAGGAACTAGTCAAATACCAATCTCTCTCTCACTATTTGAATGTCTCCTTATTATTGCCAGAAAATACTCCTCTCTTACTCATTCCATTCAGCTCATTTGGCTCAAATGGAAAGACTCTCTCTATATGAATGGCACAAATGCTACCTACTCTTTCTACTGAATACACTTCTTTTCACTGGGACATTGATGACTATTTTGCTCACAATATGCCATCCTAGGGGGACATTCCACTCCAGTTTGGATTGACAGATTTAACCTCTACTATAAAGCCAAGTATGACGCCCAGGAAGAATGCTACTTATGGGCTATGACCTCTACTTTCTTCTTCCTTCAGTCCAAAGGACAACAATTTATCTTCATCAGATTTCATCTCAAACTTCCAACTACCACCACTATCCACACTCTTTACAAACGACATCTTGCATACCTTAAACGCTCTCTAGGTCCAACTGCCCATATGGACTTCTCTCTTTTTGACAGATGCATGCAGAGTACTGAACACAACCTTCACAGATTCCTCCTTCCCTAATATGAAGCTTTTCCCTCAACCTTGTACTTGACTGATGATGAGTTGTCACTCCCTTTTCATTGACATGACAAAAAGGGGGAGAGATGTAATGCCACTCTGTTATGTAAAAGGGGAGACAAATTATAAATGAAAGGGGGAGATAACCTATAAAACATCATGTCTCATATATGTGAATATATTTGCTCTATTATTGCACCTACCTTAATATCTGTATTTTGTCATCAACAAAAAGGGGGTTTGTTGAACCTCCGTTCAAAATATACATTGCATAGATTCAAACCATAGCATATACTAGTTTGAAGATAACAAAATAAATAGATATTTATTGATAAATAAACATGTCAAATATTATATTTCTCTCTCTCATGTCATATAATAAAATCTCTAAGCATACTTGTCATACAAGTTACTCTTCTCAGAAATCTTAAGTATAACTTCGTTTGCCTAAGAATATCCGAAGTTCACTTCATCATATACGAAGTCTATTTCGTCATATCCGAAGTTCACTTCGTCATATCCGAAGTTACTTTGTCATATGCGAAGTAAAACACGAAGAGTTCACTTCGACTGATCATGTTGAAATCATGATATTCGAAGTTCACTTCGTCATATATGAAGCTCACTTTGTCATATCCGAAGTTCACTTCATCATATGCGAAGTAAAACATGAAGCTTTCACTTCGATTGATCATGTTAAATCGTGATATACGAGTTTACTTCGTCATATCGAAGTTCACTTCGTCATATGGGAAGTAAAACATAGAGATTTCACTTCAATTGATCACGTTGAAATAGTGATATACGAAATTCACTTCGTCATATACGAAGTTCACTTTGTCATATCTGAAGTGTCACCTCAACTAATAACATTATATCTTTACCAAATAAATGAAGATATACTTATATGATATCTCTACATCATTAACATTTTTCATCATATTCATGACATTCTTCATTTATAGAATTCAATTCATTGTATGTCTAGTTTAAATATAAATCCTGATTTCAGTTATATCCTGAAATACTAGTTTTTTTAGTACAACTTGATTAAAATCAATTGTTCTGTATTTCACTATCATTTTACAAAAGTTCTCAATATAATATCAATAGCTTTGTCTCATAAATCTCAAATTTTCATATCCCGAAGCCTTAGTCAAAGTCTGCGAAAAAGATCTTCTGACATCTACCATAAGAACATCCATATTATCTTTTGTCAGAATTGCACTACATGATCTCTACCTGCTACATATTCTATAATATCTTTTTGCAGAACTTTGTCCATAGAACATTAATTGTTAGTACATGGAGATAGCCATCAATATTTGAAATACTTCACAAGTACCTATGATCATATCTGTAGCTAACATACTGGACCCAGTCTAATATATCTTGGAACTTGTTCTCGTTCAGGATAATGACAAAATAACATCAACACAAGAACTGACTAATCAATGTGAATGTAAAGACATGCACATCTCCCTTGAAGAAGACATGCACGTCACCCTCAGAAGAAGACGTGTAACGACTATCTCTCCAACGAATAGATTCAAATAGATCAAGCAACGGGTACGAAGATAAAGCCTGTAAATATAGATATATTTGAAAGAAGCTATATACATGAGTGTGGGAGATAACAAGCCATACACAAGCAAACAAGAGAGATACAAGCACATACACAAGAAGAGGTGAAAAAGGTGCAAGTGTGTTGCGTCAAGCTTCCTCTCCATAGACACTGCGTGCGCTGCGTTGAAGCCTTTCCTGTGCATGTATGAAGCAGCTGTTCAAATCTCACCTTGTAAAAGTTATCTTCATAGACTTAGGAAGTCTTTCTTCAGACTAGAATTTCTCTGCCTTATTCTTTTAGTCTGGAGTCCTTCTGAAGTCTAGTCCTTCACTTAAGGAGTTTGTCAAAAGTAAGTGCACCCCTTGAGAAAGGGAAGACCTGCTGAACAGAGTGTGTACCGCTCTAGAAGAGGGAAGGCCAAAGTAGTCTTGGCGGTTGGTTCCTTTTTGTAAAGGGAAGGCTAGTTGCAGCTAGCGGGTTATCTTTCCCCTTGTGTAGAAGGGAAGACCGATAAGTACTGGTGTAACGAACCGACCTCCCAGACCCCCGCCAGGGACCCCCGAAGGTCGTGCCGCCACCCACGGATCCAAAGACCTGGAATGGTTAGAATTTAGTCCAGTGAGATAAGCAATGAATTCAAATAACTATAACAAGAAAGACTGTACATTAATAAAGAAATTAAGTACAACATGTCCCAAATAAAAATATAGGTATAGAAAGAAGGCACAGTCCTTAAGGGGCATACCCATAGGACTTGCAAAAAGGCCACTCTCAACTCCCACTACAAGCGCTCACGCTCACAACTCACACTGCTGGAAACGCACGGTGAACAAGCCGCCACCACGACCGTCCGGCAATGACCTCCTGCGACAGCGAGTCCCTACCTGAAGAGAGTAGGGGGGTGAGCCTCGCGACAAGGCTCAGTAGGGATAACCAGTCCCTTACTAGCCAGAGCACAGGAACTCCAACAAAGCGAAGCAAAACTACTCTACAAAGTAGTAAAGTGGAAATGCCTACCACAGAGTACTACAAAGCAGTGGAAATAGAGAACGCCTCGACCACAACCCGGGTCAGGGCCAAAGATGACTCCCGCAGAACCAACGGAGTCCCACATGCGAAGGCAACTAGAGCAATGCCACGACCTGCAACCGGAGTTGGGCTAGAGCACACAATGCGGAAGCAAACCCTCGGCACACACCCGTCGAGACAAGAAGCTCACGGAACACCGGAGCCACGAGAGACTAGAGTCTCAAGACAAGCACCAACATCCTAGACCTCCACAAGGTCGGGCAGGAACAACCAGGTGTCACCACGAGAGACATCGAGCAACCAAGTGAGAACGAACGTCTCACCATAGGCACGGCCACCTCAGACCTCCACAGGTTGAGGGCACATAAGCAGAACCACCCTACACCTCGGACACGCCACGAGGTCAGGGAACTACACACTCCGGTGCCACCACGAACGACACCAAGGAACGGTTACCGAAACAGCAATTGGGTGCCTACACCAGGCACCCCGAGAGAACCCGTAGAGTGGAAACCATTAAACACGGCCCACGAGGCCAAACCAACCAAACCCACGAGACTAGACACGGCTAGGCTACAACCACCGTGTAAACTAGGGCGACGAGAACCCAATCTCGGAACAGCGTGAAAAACACCGTCACAACAAGAGCAACCAAGCCACTGCCACAGGCAACTAAGAGAGGGACACACAGTCCACACCTCTTGCATGCTGGCCGCCAACTCCCACCTACAACCTCCCCAGTAGAGTGAGGCTAGCGAGCACAGCCAAGAACACAACCACAACACCGTAGTCTGGCTGAACTACGACCCCACGCTCGACCTCCCTATGCGGCTCCGGAACCAACACAGAGCGAGGCAGTGAGACGGACTAGCTGGTCCACACCGGACGAGCGCCTGAACCACCTCGGAGACCCAGACCAGCTAAGAGAGCTCTACAACGACTCACGCTGTTGTCCCCCACAGTTTTTCCCTTATGCTCCAAGTCCGTGACTTGAGCATGCCCGCCGCCTAGAGCAACACCCTCTGACACAGGCACGCGGGGCTAGGGGTCCTAGGTAACGGTAACAACCTGTCTCGCGGACAAGCCCTCAAGTGCCGAGCATCGGGCGGACAGAGAATTGGCATGGCAACCACCAACAGAAACAACACACTGGCTTGTAACCAAGACAAACCCAGCAGGCACAGGCACGCACGACACCCCTTCCTGAAACCCCCAGAAGGGCCGTCGGCCAACGTCGGCACACATGGCATGGCTCGAGAAATCGGAACACCACCAGACAGAACAGAAACCAACGCTCTGCTAATAATCGATTGGTAGTCAGACAATCGATTATTAGATAGATGCGCGCCTCCTAGCACCGCCGCTAGGACACGGCCATGAAGGTGTCACCTTTGGTCACTGAACGCAGGGAGGCAACCTTCCATGTTCCCACCAGAAGGTCCTAAGGGCACAACCTGCCCTAGGGCACACGCCGACACTCTAACCATGGCCATGGAAACACCCGAGGCAGACCAGGTCTTATCGTGCCCTCCTAAATTGTCGCAATACTATTGTGACGGTCAGGGCCACCGCGACAAGACCCAGTTGCGACGGGAAATGGGACGCGACAACAGGGCTGTCGCGACAGGAAACCAAGTCGCGACACCCTTGTCACGACGGCCGACCAGTCCGCGACAGCAACATTGTCGCGACGGCCAACCGGTCGCGACATGACCTTATTGCGATGGCCACCGCGCCGCGATAAGGTCGTCGCGTCGGACCGGGGCGATGCCTTCTCTGACGTCGCGACGCGCTCGGCACTCGCGACATCAGCTGGAAGGCCGACCGCCGGGATGCTACATCCCGGGGTCCCCTACACGCTACAACCACTACAGCCATGGGGAGGGGAGCATGGGGAAATCATTTAAAGCATGCAAGCACACAAAGGGACTTCCAATCACTCGGATTGGAAAGGGCACAAGAATCCCTACAGATTTGAAGAACTGAAACCCTAAGGAGGGCCTTCACGACGAGCTCGCCACCTCCTCCTTGCTCCTACAGCGGCGCTCCCGCTCCACACGAACCGCCGGCAACTCCACCACGCCCAAGCCACCGGAGAAGAGAGGGGACTTCTCCTCCTCGGGGAGGAGAAGGAAAGGATAAAAGCCAAAGAGGGGGAAGGGGCGCCGGCCAAGGCTTTTAGCCTTCGGCCCCAAGACGCGACGGGGCGGGGCATCGCGATACAAACCTTATCGCGATGGCCACCCAGACAGCGACCAGAATGCGCCCATCCAAGGCGCCGCGACAACCTGACAGGTCAGTCTGCCGTGCCTGCCACTCTGATAGACATCAATGACCAAAAAGCAAAAAGCAGTCGCGACCCGTTGACTGGGCGCGACCAGAACGATGCTGAAGGCAGTCGCAACAGGGATGACTGTCACGACGGCACCTCCGTCGCGACCAGGCCAGTCATCCCCACACAACGAAAGTCGAAAGCCCCGAGATGTTACAATACATCCAACAAAAAAAATAATTTCGTCCTCGAAATCAAGGCGAAACCCGATCGGAGAAAACAACAGGTGCAAAGGGACCACTTAGTCGCACTGCGACTTCCCAGTGGTCGCCACCACGACCCTGCCACAAAGGGAGTGCCTAACCAGACATCCGATGGCTCACAGGGCGCACAACCACGGCGCTGAGCACACAAGCAGACGTCGACAATTCCACAGGCGCGGCGCGCACCAAGCCGACCAGAAACACTGAAAATGCCAATCGGAAACCACACAACTGAGCCCTCAACAGCCCACACTATTGAGACCAACCGGTCAATAACTCACTCTGTCACCAACGACTAGACAGAGGTCCCAGCTACTGACGGCAACCGAGGAGAACGCCAAGAGGTCATCCATAAGACTCCGCTGAATGGCTCCGCACAACTAGCAATAGCTAGCACCTACGGCAAGGCAAACGAGAGTTTCTTAATGGTGACCCAAAGCCAAGTAGAAAACACACACGTGGAGAAAACCACGGCAAGCAAGGCAGTGCCTGCCGGCACCACTAGATCTCACCCAGATCATCCTCGTGGTCCGACCAGGACACCCAACGACTGTGGAGCCATAGAAAGCTAAAACACCCCTCGCTCCACATGCACAGGCACAAAGGCAAAACCAAAGAAGACGTCTGAGGTTGGTAAAGCCAAGCAACTCAAGACGTCGACAAACCGCACAAGAAATGAAACAAACGCAGAGGTCGAGAACAACACGTCTATCTCAAAGGCATCCAAACCCAAAACAGGGTACCCCAACCGAACACACTTGCTCCCCAAGGCAAAAGGGAAACTCGGACACTGGCCACGACTACAGCCTGTCGTACCACCGATAGGACTACCTAGACAAGGCAAAGCAGCAACCCCATAGCAGTAACGGTACGACCACATGGCATTGGCCAGCACAAGGTGTCCCAGAGGTGGAAAACTCAACACCTCGAACACCAAGCAACTTGCGAAACAACGCACGAAGCATACGAGCAGGAATACAACACAACACACGGTGCCACACAAGCACCATGAGCCACCCAAAGTGCAATACAATGCACCAGGGTTCCAGACGGCAGGAAAAAACCACTCGAGCACAAGCAGAGGGTGCCACCACAAGCACCAAAACTCGGCAAGATGCAACACAGTTGCAGCAATGACCGAAACAACACGGCTAACAGGAAGGACTCTCCACAAGAGACCTGCCAAAAGCTGCCCACAAGAACCGCAAGCCACAAAGGGTAGAACAGGCCACACCGCCACGAACCTCAAGGCACAGAAACACAAAACATCGAAAAAAGAAACCCGCTCAAGGTGCAGTACCCAACTACACCAATGGCCTAAAACAATTCAAGGCCAACAGAAAGGGACTCTCCACCGAGACCCACAAGAGGAACGCGCGGAAAATCAACAGCTTCAAGAGCGCAACAACTACATTGGCTCTTAGAAGCACACAAACACAGGGCACTGCTCCTACCACCACAGGTAGAGAGGGCCACACACCAAACAGCGACAAGTGCCTCCCAAGCACAGCCGAGGCATAAGCAAAACACGCACCGAACAATGCCTGCACCAGCAATCCAAACAAAAGAAAAACCCGGTGCCGCCTCACACTGAACATAGGGCACGGTGCCCTACATCGTCCAGTCGGGTGACAAGAAACCAGCACAGCAAGAGACGGGACAATAGGTCACCACAACCTATCGCACCACAAGGAAACCACGAGCACGAGTGGAGCAACCAGCTCAACCTCAAATAGCACAAGGGGAGGGACCTTCACCATAAAGGTCGCCACGGTGCGCGACATGGCACCAAATGCCATGTGAAAGCACCACCACCCCCAGCAACCTACGGAAAGCAGAGGAAGAAGGCACACAACAGGCTTCCTCCTCACATGGAAGAGGGAACAACCATGCAAAGCTAGCACTCCCACAGGAGGCACAACCAGCCAAACACCCATGGCAATCACTAGACTATACCATCTGGCAGAGCACATAGGGCGCGAGAAACGAAACAAACCTCTCGACCACAGGGACACATGAAGTCTCACCAGCACGGCCGAGAACGCACAAACGAATAGAAAGACAACCTGGCCAGCAACACACCAGACACACGTCAAAGGCACACGCCTTGACCGACAACACCCAGGCAGACTGTAACACGGACAATCCCACTGGCAACAACGACAGCTCATTTCCACAGAGAGAGAGTAGCGACCAGAAAAACAAACACAAGGCCGCTTGGGGAGGACCTCCACCCAAAGCGCCAAGAGCCGTTCTAGAAACCATCACCATAACGTAGCCCAAACAACGGCCAACATAGAGAACATAGCAGACAACGGAAGCAACATAACTGGTTCTGGGAGAACCTCCACCAGAACCACCAAGGTGCCATTCTGGGAAAACCCACCAGAACGCAACGACCAACACAACAGCAGCATACCTCAACCCTGAGGTAGCACAACAACCGGCAGAAACAAGCCCAGAACAGTCCTGAGAGCAAACCTCACGAGGACAACAACCAACAGTTCTGGAAAACCGCACCAGAACACAGGACAACCAAGCGATGCACCTCAACCTCGAGGGCAACGCAATGGCAACCAACTAGACAACAGAGGCCTCAAACCAGGAGGCAACACAGCGGAAGACTTTAACGAGCACAGAAGCAGTCCCAGAGGGAGAGAAACTCTCACTAGGACAACACAACCACCAGAACACAGCAGCCAAGTGATGCACCTCAACTCAGAGGGCAACGCCGCAACAACCAGAAACGAGCACAACACAGTTCTGGGAAACCTCACCTCCACCAGAACCAACAGAGAAGAACTCCGGGAGCACCTCACCAGAGTTTGCAACTAGGCAGCACAAAGCCGACAACACCCCAACAGGTGTCGCAACGCTCAACCAGCGGTGCAACACAGCACACAAGCATCTGCTTAGCTTGAGCAAGACGCCGACTGAGCAGAGCACAGCGCCCACGGCGCACAGGCACACAAGGCCAAACACAACACCACCCCAACAACAAGGGACATCCAACAAGGACCACACCCAACAAGATGGGGACATCCAACAAGGACACACCCCAACAACAAGGGGACAACCAACATGGCAAGGACACCTTCTACCATTTCCACAGACCACACAACTGCACCGGTGAAGAGCCACTCACACGTAGGCTCTCTCAGCCTTCGCGACACACCCACACGGATGCGCAGGTTGATGACGAACCTAAACACATCACGAGCGAACCAGCAACCACGCTCGAAGCACGTGCACCCTGCAACAGCAGCAACACACTCCTGCAGCTCACACTCGGCCCTGCTGGAAAGCTAGCCACCTTCAACAAAGAACCAATTGCTCACCTAAAAGCAACTATACACGGACGGGCCAGCAGCGCACGAGTACCTTTCTTTGGGACAGCCATAGTTATTAACCCATTATAAATCTCTTTGGACCCTTGAGCTCTGATACCACTGTAACGACCCGACCTCCCGGACCCCCGCTAGGGACCCCGAAGGTCATGCGCCACCCCACGGATCCGAAGACCCGGAAGGGTTAGAATTTAGTCCAGTGAGATAAGCAATGAATTCAAATAACTATAACAACAAAGACTGTACATTAATAAAGAAATTAAGTACAACATGTCCCAAATAAAATACAGGTACAGAAAGAAGGCGCAGTCCTTAAGGGCATACCCCGAGGACTTGCAAAAAGGCCACTCTCAACTCCCACTATAAGCGCTCACGCTCACAACTCACACTGCTGGCAACGCACGGCGAACAAGCCGCCACCACGATCGTCCGCAACGAACTCCTGCAACAGCGAGTCCCTACCTGAAGAGAGTAGGGGGTGAGCCTTGCGAACAAGGCTCAGTAAGGATAACCAGTCCCTTACCAGCCAGAGCAGCAGGAACTCCAACAAAGCGGAAGCAAAACTACTCTACAAAGAAGTAAAGCGGAAACGCCTACCATAAAGTACTACAAAGCAGCGGAAACAGAGAACGCCTCGACCACAACTCGGGCCAGGCCAAAGACAACTCCCGCAGAACCAACGGAGTCAACCACATGCGGAGGCAACTAGAGCAATGCCACGACCCGCAACCAGAGTCGGGCCAGAGCAACACAATGCGGAAGCAAACCCTCGGCATACACCCGCCAAAACAAGAAGCTCACGGAACACCGGAGCAACCACGAGAAGACCAGAGTCTCAAGACAAGCACCAACATCCCAGACCTCCATAAGGTCGGGCAGAACAACCAGGTGTCACCACGAGAGACCCAGCAACCAAGTAAGAACGAATGTCTCACCACAGGCACAACCACCTCAGACCTCCACAAGGTTGAGGCCCACAAGTAGAACCACCCTGCACCTAGGACACGCCACGAGGTCAGGGAACTACACACTCCGATGCCACCATGGATGGCACCAAGGAACGGTTACCGAAACAGCAATTAGGTGCCTACACCAGGCACCCCGAGAGAACCCACAGAGTGGAAACCATTAAACACGGCCCAGGAGGCCAAACCAACCAAACCCACGAGACTAGACACGGCTAGGCTACAACCACTGTGTAAACTAGGGCGACGAGAAACCCAATCTCGGAAACAGCGTGAAAAACACCGTCACAAAAAGAGCAACCAAGCCACCGCCACAGGTAGCTAAGAGAGGGACACACAGTCTACCCCTCTTGCACGCCGGCCGCCGACTCCCGCCTACAACCTCCCCGATAGAGTGAGGCTAGCGAGCCACAGCCAAGACACACCCAACACCGTAGTCCGGCCGAACAGCGGCCCCACGCCTGACCTCCCTACGCGGTTCTGGAACCACACAGAGTGAGGCAGTGAGACGGACTAGCTGTGTCCACACCGGACGAGTGCCTGAACCACCTCGGAGGCCTAGACTAGCTAAGAGAGCTCTACAAATGACTCACGCCGCTGTCCCCACTGTTTTCCCCCCTTCTGCTCCAAGTTCTGTGACTTGAGCACGCCCGCCGCTCGGAGCAACACCTCTGACACAGGCGCGCGGGGCTAGGGGTCCCAGGTAATGGTAATAACCTATCTCGCGGACAAGCCCTCAAGTGCCGAGCACCGGACGAACAGAGAACCTGGCATGGCAACCACCAACAAAACAGCACAGCTGGCTTGTAACCAAGACAACCCAGTAGGCACATGCACTCACGACACCCCTTTTCAAAACCCCCCAGAAGGGCCGTCGGCCAACGTCGGCACAACACGACACGGCACGAGAAACCGAAACACCACCAGATAGAATAGAAACCAACACTCTGCTAATAATCGATTGGCAGTCAGACAATCGATTATTAGACAGGCGCACGCCTCCTAGCATCGCCGCTAGGACACAGCCACGAAGGTGTCACCCTTCGTCACTGAACGCAGGGAGGCAGCCTGCCGCATTCCCACTAGAAGGTCCTAAGGGCACACCCTGCCCTGGGGCACATGCTGACACGCCAACCGTGGCCACGGAAAACACCCGAGGCAGACCAGGTCTTGTCACGCCCTCCTAAGCCGTCGCGATACTATTGCGATGGTCAGGGCCACCGCGACAAGACCCAGTTGCGATGGGGAAGCGGGACGCGACAACAGGGCTGTCGCGACAGGAAACCAAGTCGCGACACCCTTGTCGCGACGGCTGACCAGGCCACAACAGCAACATTGTCGTGACGGCCAACTGGGTCGTGACATGACCTTATCGTGACGACCAACCGCGCCACGATAAGGTTGTGTCGGACCGGGGCGACGCCTTCTCTGACGTCGCGACGCGCTCGGCGATCACGACATCAGCTGGAAGGCCGACCGCCGGGATGCTACATCCCGGGTCCCCCACACGCTACAACCCTGGGAAGGGGAGCATGGGAAAGCATTTAAAGCATGCAAACACACAAGGGACTTCCCATCACTCGGATTGGAAAGGGCACAAGAATCCCTAAAAATTTGAAGAACTGAAACCCCCAAGGAGGGCCTTCACGACAAGCTCTCCACCTCCTCCTTGTTCCCACGACGCCGCTCCCGCTCCGCACAAACCGCCGGCGACTCCACCACGCCCAAGCCACTGGAGAAGGAGAGGGGAACTTCTCCTCCTCGGGGAGGAGAAGAAAAGGAGAAAAGCCAAAAGAGGGGGAAGGGGCGCCGGCCAAGGCTTTTAGCCTTCGGCCCCCAAGATGCGACGGGGCAGGCGTCACGATACAAACCTTATCGCGATGGCCGCCCAGACAGTGACTAGAACGCGCCCATCCAGGGCACTGCGACAACCCGACAGGTCAGTCTACCACACCTGCCATCTGACAGGCGTTAGACGACCAAAACGTAGAAAGCAGTCGCTACCCGTTGACCGGCGCGACCAGAACGCGACGCCAAAGGCGGTCGCAACAGGGATGACTATCACGATGGACACCTCCATCACGACAAGCCAGTCATCCCCCACACAATGGAAAGCTGGAAAGCCCGAGATGTTACAACTGGGGTGTTATATCTTTGGAAAGATAGTGAAATCCTAAGCTTGGTTTAGAAACTGGACGTAGGACTTCCATTGGAAGGTGGTCCGAACCTCTTTTTGCCTTTTTAGTCTAACACTGTCCTCTGTGCCTACATATATCTAGACTTCTCTCTACACCAAGAATCTGTTAGATTCAATGAGAAAGAGAGTAGTAGCTGTAGAAGAAGAAGAAGATGAGCAATGACTAGAAGAGCTCCAACAGATATCTTCAACATATGTTCAGCTGCTCCATAAAAGATGGAGGCTATGAAGAACAAGAACAGAGTGAATCTGACAATATTTCAAGGATGTGTACATCCCGTGGGCATCCAAACTCCACACACACTCAAAGAAAAGGGAGAGAGAGCTCGAGCCTATTCAAGAGAAGCTTCAAGCATCCCTATTTCTCATCTCTCTCTATGTGTTTGTGTAAATCTAACGGAGAGAGCTGTGAGCCTAAGAGCTAGAGTTTGTGTTTATCATTTGCTCTTGGCCACAACTATAGAGATCAAAATTATCTGTTCTATTTTTTCTAAACTTGATCTTTATAGCATGTTCTTTCTTTCTAAAGAAGAACATAGGTGTTCCTCTTCCTGTGTGAAGAGAGGACCAACAAGTTAGCTGGGGGTGGTGACCAGTAGAGGGTCTGTACTCTGTGTTCCCCTTGTTGAAGGAAGAACCTAGCTAGGGGTTTGTTCCAGCTGTTGGATCGATGACAATAGAGCTTTTCACCTAGAGGAGGGGTGAATATGTGTTTTTCATCATGGAAGCTAATTTAACAAGAACTTAACAACACACATTAGTTATGTTAGTCAAACCACAAAGGACACAAAAATTTTATCTTGGTTCGGACCATCCTTCCAATGGAAGTCTTACGTCTATTTCTAAGCCAAGCTTAGGATTTCGCTATCTTTTCCAAAGATACAACACCCCAGTACTTACCGGTCTTCCCTTCTACACAAGGGAAAGATAACCCGCTAGCTGCAACTAGCCTTCCCTTTACAAAAAGGAACCAACCGCCAATACTACTTTGCCCTTCCCTCTTCCAGAGGGGCACACACCCTGTTCAGCAGGTCTTCCCTTTCTCAAGGGGTGCACTTACTTTTGACAAAACTCCTTAAGTGGAGGACTAGACTTCAGAAGTACTCCAGACTAAAAGAATAAGGTAAGAAATTCTAGTCTGAAGAAAGACTTCCTAAGTCTAAGAAGAGAACCATTACAATGTGAGATTTGAACAGTTGCTTCACTGCATGCACAGGAAAGGCTTCAACACAGCGCCCATGCAGTGTCTACGAAGAGGAAGCTTGACGCAGCACACTTGCACCTTTTTTACCTCTTCTCGTGTATGTGCTTGTATCTCTCTTGTTTGCTTGTATATGGCTTGTTATCTCCCACACTCATGCATATAGCTTCTTTTAAATATATTATATTTATATGTTTTATCTTCGTAGCCATTGCTTGATCTATTTGAATCTATTCGTTGGAGAGATAGCCGTTGCACGTCTTCTTTCGAGGGCAACGTGCATGTCTTCTTCCAAGGGAGACGTGCATGTCTTTACATTCACATCGATTAGTCAGTTCTTGTGCTGATGTTATTTTGTCATTATCCTGAATGAGACAAGTTCCAAGATATATTAGACTGGGTCCAGTATGTTAGCTACAGATATGATCATAGGTACTTATGAAATATTTCAATCATTGACGGCTATGTTCTATGTACTAACAATTAATGTTCTGTGGACAAAGTTCTGCACAAAGATATTATAGAATATGTAGTAGGTAGAGATCATGTGGTGCAGTTCTGACAAAAGATAATATGGATGTTCTTGTGGTAGAGGTCAGAAGGTCTTTTTCGCAGACCTTGACTAAGGCTTCGGGATATGAAAATTTTGAGATTTATGAGACAAAGCTATATGATATTATATTTGAGACTTTTGTAAAATGAGAGTGAAATACAGAACAATTGATTTTAATCAAGTTGTACTAAAAAACTAGTATTTCAAGATATAACTGAAATCAGGAATTTATATTAAACTAGACATACAATGAATTGAATTCTATAAATGAAGAATGTCATGAATATGATGAAAAATGTTAATGATGTAGAGATATCATATAATTAGTATATTCTTCATTTATCTGGTAAAGATATAATGGTATTAGTTGAGGTGACACTCAGATATGACGAAGTGAACTTCATATATGACGAAGTGAACTTCGTATATCACGATTTCAACGTGATCAATTGAAGTGAAATCTCCGTGTTTTACTTCGCATATGATGAAGTGAACTTCGGATATGACGAAGTGAACTTTGTATATGACGAAGTAAACTTCGTATATCATGATTTCAACGTGATCAATCGAAGTGAAAGCTTCATGTTTTATTTCGCATATGATGAAGTGAACTTCGGATATGACAAAGTGAGCTTCGTATATGACGAAGTGAACTTCGAATATCATGATTTCAACTAGTCGAAGTGAATTCTTCGTGTTTTACTTCGCATATGACGAAGTAACTTCGGATATGACGAAGTGGACTTCGTATATGACGAAGTGAACTTCGGATATTTCTTAGGCAAACGAAGTTATACTTAAGATTTCTGAGAAGAGTAACTTGTATGACAAGTATGCTTTAGAGATTTTATTATATGACATGTAAAAGAGAGAAATATAATATTTGATGTTTTGTTTATCAATAAATAACTGCTTATTTTGTTATCTTCAAAACCAGTATATGTTATGGTTTGAATCTATGCAATGTATATTTTGAACAATGGTTCAACAAACTCCCCCTTTTTGTTGATGACAAAATACAGATATTAAGGTAAGTGCAACAATAGAGCAAATTTTTTCACATATATGAGACATGATGTTCATAGGTTATCTACCCCTTCATTTATAATTTGTCTGATGACCCGACTCCCGGACCCCCGCCAGGGACCCGAAGTTCGCGCTGCCACCTACGGATCCGAAGACCCAGAAGAGTTAGAAGAAATAGTCCAGTGAGATATGTGTTGAATTTAAATAACTATAACAATATAACAATTGTACAACGTGTCCCAAGTAAAAGCGTAGGTACAAGAAGAAAGGTGCAGTCCTTATGGGGCATAACACGAGAACTTGCAAAGCACAACTCTCAACTCACTCAGGTACAAGAGCTCACAACACTCGCTCTCACTACTGCTGACAGCACATGGCGCCACAACTACATCCACAAATCGTCTGACACAGAGCTCCCGCGACGATGAGCCCCTAGCTGAAGAGAGTAGGGGGGTGAGCCTCACGAACAAGGCCCAGTAGGGATTACCAGTCCCTCACCGGCCAGAGCAGTAGGAACTCCGAAAGTAGGAAACTACACTAGAAAGCTGTAAAGCGAGGAACACCTACAACAGAGTACTACTAAGCAGTGGAACAGAATATGCCATGCCACGATCACTAACAAGGTCGTAACACACACACGACTCTCGTAAAAACCAACAGAGTCAGGCACAATACGGAAACAAGTCGCGACATGCCTGCCGAGACAGGGGTCTCACGGAGACCACCGAGCAACCACGTGAGAAGGACGTCCCACCACAAGCACGGCTACCTCAGACCTCCACAAGGTCGAGGGCCCACAAGTAGAACCATCCTGGACCCCGGACACACCGCGAGGTCATAAAGCAACACACACCGGTGCCACACGGACTGGCACCAAAGAACGGGACTACGGAACTGAGAAGACACCAAAGCTGAAACCACCAGAAGCACGGGCCAACAAGGCCAAACCAACAATGCCTTTGGAAACTAGGCACAACTAGGCTATAACTGCCGCGCAAGCTAGGGCAACGGATAACACTTGGAAACGTCGTGAGGAAACACCGTCACAACAATAGCAACCAAGCCACCGACACTGGCAGGCAAGAGGAGGACACACCAGCCACTCCCTCTGCTCACCAGCCTGGCTCCTGCCTCCACCTCCCCGGAAGAGCGAGACATAGCCGCCACAGAAACACCACAACATAACAACAAATGTAGCCTAGCCAAGCTGCGGCCCCATGCCTGACCTCCCTACGTGGCTTCAGAACCAAACCAGAGCGAGCAGTGAGAAAAAGGACTGACTGGCCTGCGTCAGGAAGAACTCCGAACGTCTCGGCATCCCAGACCAATCAGAGAGCTCTAAAAAGACTCGGTGCCGCTGTCCAAACCTCATTTTCCCCTCAGCTTCAGAGTCTGCCAACTCGGCTGCCAACTCAAGCACGCTTGTAGCCCAGAACGCTCCCTCAAAAGGCTCCCGAGGAGGGGGTCCTAGGCAATGGAGAAACCTCTGAACAAGACAAGCCCTCAAGTGCCAAGCACCGGGCGAACAGGCGGGGCAAGCACAACAAGAACCACCCGAACCGTGGCTGTAACACCACGACCAGCCCATCAAGCACGAGGCACACACAGACCCTCAAGAGGGAGTACGGAAAACATCGCTACGCTCATAATCGATGGACCACCAGACAATCGATATTAGACAGATGCGAGCCTCCTGGCACCACGCGCCAGACACCGGCCACGAAGGTATCACCTTCAGTAACTGAACGCAACGAGGCAACCTGCCGCATTCCCCACCTGAAGGTCCTAAGGGAAAGCCAACCCTGGGGCACAAGTCGACACCCCAACTGGAACCAACAGAAACACTCGAGGCAACACAGGTATTGTCACGTCCTCCTAGGCAGTCGCGATACCATCGCAATAGGCAGGGGCACCGCAACAACAACCCGTTGCAACAGGGAAACATGTCGCGACAAGATCGCATCCGACCGCCAGACCGCGACGCCATCGTGTTGGGCCAATGCATCGCGACACGATTGCGCCCTCTGGTGTCACGATGCGCACCATGGTCACGACACCAGAAAGAAGGCAGACCCGTGGGATGCTCCATCCCGAGGACACCCACACACCAAAAACACACCACACGGGGGAGGGCAGCATGGAGAAGCAGGAAATGCTATCTACAAACCATGAGGGGCTCCCAATCCACCCGGATCGAGAAGGGTACAAGCATTCCCTACCTTCCAAGAAGAAACGAACCCATTGGGGGCCCTTCATGTTGGATTGGCCACCTCCTCCTCGCTCCACGCAAGCTCCACAACACCAAGGACATGAACACGACCCTCCTCCTCGCCTGAAATGCACAAAGGGAGAGAGGGAGGCGGAGCACCGCCGGAGGGGGAGGAGAAGAGAGGGGAAGGAGGAAAAGGGAGAAGGGTCGCCGGCCAAGGCCTTAAGTCTTCAGCACCCAAGACGCAACGGGGTGACGGTCGCATTAAGGACCTTAATGCGACGGGTCAACGCACCGCGACAAGAATGCATCCCCCAGAGACGCCAGGTCGTACTGACACGTCTGCCACCCTGACAACTGCCAGACGACCGAAGCAACGGAACACTATCGCGGCCCGTTGATTGGTCATGACAAGATGAGACAGGAAAGTCGAGCGCGACAAGGATGACTGTCGCGTCGGACACCCATGATGCGACACTAACGCGTCGCCCAGTCCGGACGCGTTAGTGGCCAGTCATCCAAGACATCAACATGACCTCCTCGTGGCAACAATCGCACAACCAAACACGCACGGATCACACGAAGCGCAGGTGTGAAAAGCCACTAAGTCTCACCACGACCTCCTCGTGGCATCATCTACACCACCAAACATGCACGGAGAACACAAAATGCGGGTGCGAAGAGTCACTAAGTCTCATCACGACCTCCTTGTGGCAACAACCACACCGCCAAACGTGCACGGTGCACACGAAGCCAAAAAACCAACGGCTCACACAACGGGCTCCAAACACATGGGGAGCTTACAACCGAAAACCAATGGCTCACAACACGCTCCAAATGCAAGAGCAGCACCAAGCCGAGAACCAACAGCTCACTCCAGCTACACGTGGGGCGTCCAAATGGAACGACAACCCCACAGGTGCTAAGCAAAGCCAAATCCGACCTGAACGGTAGAAAAACACCAGCTGAGAACTGCACAACTGTAGTCACCAACAGACCCCGCTGTCGGGATCGATCGACCAGCAACCCACTCTGTCGCCAGCAAAAGCCAACAAAGATGCAATTGCCGACAGCAACATGAGAATCTCCGGTCAGCAACTCACTCTATTGCCAGTGAAGCCTGACAGAGTACCAGTTGCTGACAACAACTAGGGAAAATGCCTGAGAGTCAAGCACAACACTCAGGGGAACAACCTCACGCTACTAACATCAGCTAGCATCGGTCACCAGCCCAACTGAGAAGCCACGTGAGAGACAAGAACCAGAGTGAGAACACGCTCGTGGAGAATCCTCAATGCATGAAACAGCATCCACCACCACCGCTAGGTCTCACCCAGACCATCCTCGCGGTCCAATAGGGACAGCTAGCGCACGTGGAGCCACAAAACTAGGAAACTACATGCTCCACAATGCAACACATTACGACGAAAGCTTGGAAGGCGTTTGAGGTTAATCCGAACTGAACACCTCCCAACGTCGACAAACCACGTGGTCGAGTACTAGCGAGCCAATAGACCTCACTGTCACCAAACAAATTGACAGGAGACTCGGCCATCGGCTTACAAACTCACCAACACCACGCACAACAGCAGAACCAACGAAGAGTTGGCAACACACCCACCACGCGCACACGGGGCACATCGCGGGTACCAACATGCCAACCACCAAAAGATGCACAACCACACAAGAACCAAAACAACCACAGAGGTCGAGGACAACACGTCCACCTCAGAGGGACCCAGACCGAAGTAGGGTACCACAACCGAACACACTCGCTCCCAAAGCGAGAGGATAACCCTGAACACAGGCCACAACCAATGCCTGGCGTACCACCGATAGGCTACCTTGGCAAAGCAAAGCAGCCACCCCACAGTGGTAATGGTACAACCCACATAGGCTAGCACCAAGTGTCCTAGAGGCGAAATCTCAACGCCTCCAACACCGAGCAAACTCGTGAAATGACGCACGAAGCTCATGATCAAGGCACATGGCAGAACACATGATGCTATCACAGGCACCAGGAGCCACCATGGTACAACACAATGCACCAGGCTCCAAATGGCACAAAACCGAAACACTCGAGCACAAGCACACGTGCTACTACAAGCACCAAAACTAAGCAAAGTGCAACACATGTGCACCAGCGGCAGAAACAACACCACGGGCTAACAGGAAGGACTCTTCACCAGAGACCCCCCAAACGCCACACGCAAAGGACTGCAAGTCTGAAAAGGCACAATAGGCCACACCGGTCCTGACCCTTGAGGCACGAAGATACGAAGCGCCAGAAACCGCCTAAAGTGCAACACATGCAACTGCACCAATGGCCCGAGACAACACAGGGCCCATCGAATGGGACTCTCCACTAGAGACCCACAAGAGAAACATGCGGAAAGCCAACAACTTCAAGAGCGCAATGACTATGTCAGCTCCAAAAAGCACACCAAAACACAAAGCACTAACTCTGCCGCACGGGGAGTGAAAACCACAGCGACTCCCTAGCGCGCAAGAGCAAGAAGCACCACCTCTATCGCGACCGATAGAGAGGCCAAACACCAAGACGATGACACAAAAAAGCCTCCAAGCATAAACCTAGGCACAATTGAGAACACGCTAAACAACGCTTGCACGAGCAAGCCAAGCAAGAAAATCGGTGCACAGCAGAGCAACGCTCACACATGCAACCCAACAAGAAAACGGTACTGCCTCACACCAAATCAACAGGGACCCAATGCCCCAAATTGTTCAGGCAGGTAGCAAGAAACAATCTCAATGACAAACAACACAAACAGGTCCACCGACCCACGGTGCCACACGGAAACGACAACATGAGGGGAGCAACCAACTCAACCAAAAAACAACTCAAGGGAAGATGACTCCACCAGAAGGTCGCAATGGTGCGCACCCTGGTGACCTACCACCACAGTGGAGCATCGCCACCCCGAGCAACCCACGAAAAGTAGAGGAAGGAGACGCGCAACGAGTCTCTTCCACCAATGAGAGAGAGAGAGAGATAAAACCACAATGCAAGACTGGCACTTCCACAAGAAGCACAACCAGCCAGACACTAACTACACTCACCAGACCACCATCTGCAAGAGCACGCTGGGAGCGAGAAACGAAGCACACCACCTGAACCACGGGGACACACGAAGTCCCACCAGCACAATCGAGAAACTTGGAAATGAACAACAAGACAAGCTGGCCAAGGCAGTAGCCAGACGCACGGCAAGCGCACAACACCTTGATCAAAAATGCCCAAGCAGATTGTAACACGGACAGTCCAACTGGAAACAACGACAACTCATCTCTACGGAGAGAGAGAGCAACGACGACCAAAATAAACACAGGGCAGCTTTGGAGAGAACCTCCACCAAAAGTGCCAAGAGACGTCTAGCGAGAACCTCACCAGAATGCAGTCCAACCAAACGGCACACTTCGAACCACAGGGGCAACACAATGATGGCCCAAAACGAACACAGAGCACTTCTGGGAAGAACCTCTGCCAGAAATGACAAAGGACGATCCTGGGAAGAACCTTCACCAGAACGCACAACCCAATGACCAAATGACACAGAACTTCAGAGAGAACACCGCAGCAAGCAGAAGCAACGCAAGTCGGTCCTAGGAGAAGCTCCACCAGAACCACCAAGGCACAGTTCTGGGAAAACCCACCAGAACGCACCAGCCAAAACAACAGCATACCTCAGGCCCTGAGGCAGCACAACAACAACAGAAATGAGCATGGAACAGTCTTGGGAGAAACCGTCACCAAGACAACAACAAATGGTTCTGGGAAACCTCACCAGAACACAGGGCAACCAAGCGATGCACCTCAACCCTAAGGGCAATGCAACAACAACCAGAAACGAGCACAATATAGTTTTGGGGAAACCTCACTTTTGCTAGAACCAACAGAGAAAGACTCCGGGAGTACCTCACCAGAGCTCACAACCAGCCAGCACAAGGTCGACAACAACCACAGACAAGTGTCACAGTGCTCAACCAATAATGCAACATGGCACACAGAACATCTACTTAGCTCAAGCAACGATGTCGACTGAGTAGAGCACAGTGCTTAACAACACATAGACACGAGAGACCATACACACAACCAACACAACGCACACCCCACAGTAGGGGAACAACCACAAGGCAGGGACACCTTCCACCGGTTCCATAGACAACAACTCTGCACCAGTGAAGGCCATACCACACGCAGGCTCTCTTAGCCTTCGCGACACACACGCACCCAAATGCGATGAAGATGACCAAGAGCACCGCGCCTAGACTTGCCAGCAACCGTCCTCCACACGAGGAAGACCACTGCTAGCGAGTCCACTGCCAACTGAGCCACCACGACACGAACACACTGAGAGACCACACTCGCCATGCACACGACATAGCAACAACAACTGCAACCCTTCTGCAACACGCACACGAACCTTGCAGGAAGCATCACACCTGCAAAACAATTGAAAGCACAAGCCTAACACTAGTCGAACGGTGTCAGCAACGTACTAGTACCTTTCTTTGGGACAGCTATAGTTATTACTCATTATGAATCTCAATAGACTCACGCTCTGATACTAATTGTAACGACCCGACCTTGCGAACCCCCGCCAAGGACCCCAAAGTTCGCGCCGCCACCCACGGATCCGAAGACCCAGAAGGGTTAGAAGAAATAGTCTAGTGAGATATGTACTGAATTTAAATAACTATAATAATATAACATTGTATAATGTGTCCCAAGTAAAAGCACAGGTACAAGAAGAAAGGTGCAGTCCTTAAGGGGTATACTCTGAGAACTTGCAAAGCACCACTCTCAACTCACTCAGATACAAGAGCTCACAACACTTGCTCTTACTGCTGCTGACAGCACATGGTGCCACAACTGCCTCCGTAAACCGTTTGACACTAAGCTCCTGCGACGATGAGCCCCTAGCTGAAGAGAGTAGGGGGGGTGAGCCTCGCGAACAAGGCCTAGTAGGGATTACCAGTCCCTCACCGGCCAGAGCATCAAGAACTCCAAAAATAGGAAACTACACTAGAAAGCTATAAAGCGAGGAACACCTACAACAGGGTACTACTAAGCAGTGGAACAGAACAATGCCACGCCACAATCACTAACCAAGGTCGTGACACACACACGACTCCTGCAAAAACCAACGGAGTCAGGCACAACATGGAAACAAGTCTCGACACATTTACCGAGACAGGGGTCTCACGGAGACCACCGAGCAACCACATGAGAAGGACGTCTCACCACAAGCACGACCACCTCAGACCTCCACAAGGTCGAGGACTCACAAGCAGAACCACCCCAGACCCAGACACACTGCGAGGTCGGGAAGCCACACACGCTAGTGCCACCACGGACTAGCACCTAAGAACGGGACTACGGAACTGAGAGGACACCGAAGCTGAAACCACCAGAAGCACGGGCCAACAAGGCCAAACCAATAATGCCTACGGAACTAGGCATGGCCAGGCTATAACCGCCACGCAAGCTAGGCAACGGATAACACTTGGAAACGTCGTGAGGAAATGTCGTCACAACAACAACAACCAAGCCACCGCCACTGGCAGTCAAGAGGACACACTAGCCACTCCCTCTACTCGCCAGCCTGGCTCCTGCCTCCGCCTCCCTAGAAGAGCGAGACAAAGCCGCCACAGAAACACACAACCACAACAACACCATAGCCTGGCCAAGCTGCGGCCCCATGCCTGACCTCCCTACGTGGCTCCGAACCAACGCAGAGCGGGCAGTGAGAAAAAGCACTGACGGCCTACGTCGGGAAGAACTCCAAACGTCCTCGGCATCCCAGACCAACCAAGAGAGCTCTACAAACGACTCGGCACCGTTGTCCAACCTAATTTTCCCCTCAGCTCCAAAGTCCGCCAACTTGGCAGCCACTCGAGCACACTCGTAGCCCAGAATGCTCCCTCAAAAGGCTCCCGAGGATGGGGTTCCCAGGCAACGGAGACAACCTCTGAACGGGACAAGCCCTCAAGTGCCAAGCACTGAGCGAACAGTCGGGGCAAGCACAACAGAACCACGCCGAACCGCTGGCTTGCAACCCACGATAAGCCTATCAAGCACGAGGCACACACGGACCCTCAAGAGGGCTGTCGGCCAACCAAGGCACTCACGAACAAGATAGAACCTCGGAACACCACCAAACAGTACAGAAAACATCGCTATGTAAATAATTGATTGACCACCAGACAATCGATTATTAGATAGACGCGAGCCTCCTGGCACCGCCACCAGGACACATCCATGAAGGTGTCACCTTCAGTAACTGAACGCAACGAGGCAACCTGCCGCATTCCCCACCTGAAGGTCCTAAAGGCAAGCCAACCCTTGGGCAGAAGCCGACACCCCAACCGGAACCACGGAAACACCCGAGGCAACAAAGGTATTGTCGCGTCCTCCTAGGCCGTCGCGATACCATCGCGACAGGTAGGGGCACCGTGACAACAACCCTGTCGCGACAGGGAAATGCGCTGCGACAAGATCGCGTCCGACCGCCGGACCGCGATTCCATCGCGTCGGGCCAATGCATAGCGACACGATCACGCCCTCTGGTGTTGTGACATGCACCATGGTCGCGACACCAGAAAGAAGGCAGACCCGTGGGATGCTCCATCCCGAGGACACCCACACACCAAAAACACACCACACGGGGGAGGGCAGCATGGAGAAGCAGGAAATGCTATCTACAAACCATGAGGGGCTCCCAATCCACCCGGATCGAGAAGGGTACAAGCATTCCCTACCTTCCAAGAAGAAACGAACCATTGGGGGCCCTTCATGTTGGATTGGCCACCTCCTCCTCGCTCCACGCAAGCTCCACAACACCAAGGACATGAACACGACCCTCCTCCTCGCCTGAAATGCACAAAGGGGAGAGAGGGAGGCGGAGCACCGCGGAGGGGGAGGAGAAGAGAGGGGAAGGAGGAAAAGGGAGAAGGGGTCGCCGGTCAAGGCCTTAACCCTTCAGCACCCAAGACGCGATGGGGCGACATGTCACGTTAAGGACCTTAACGCGATGGGTCAATGCACCGCGACTGAACGAGTCCCCCAGGGATGTCGCGACAATGCGACATGTCGTACTGACATGCCTGCCACCCTGACAGCTGCCAGACGACCGAAGCAATTGAACACTGTCACGACCCATTGACCGGTCGCGACAAGAACGCAATAGGAAAGCTGGGCGCGACAAGGATGACTGTCGTGTCGGACACCCACGACGCGACACTAACGCATCGCCCAACCCGGACGCATTAGTGGCCAGTCATCCAAGACACCGAACGGAAAGTCGAGAAGCTGGGTCTTACGTTGTCTCCCCTTTTACATAACATAGTTGCATTACATCTCTCCCTCTTTTTGTCATGTCAATGGAAAGGGAGTGACAACTCATCATCAGTCAAGTACAAGGTTGAGGGAAGGCTTCATATTAGGGAAGGAGGAATCTGTGAAGGTTATTTTTAGTACCCTGCATGCATCTGTCAAAAAGAGAGAAGTCCATATGGGCAGTTGGACCTAGAGAGCATTTAAGGTATGCAAGATGCCATTTGTAAAGAGTGTGGATAGTGGTGTAGTTGGAGGTTTGAGATGAATCTGATGAAGATAATTGTTGTCTTTGGACTGAAGGAAGAAGAAAGTAGAGGTCATAGCCCATAAGTAGCATTCTTCCTGGGCGTCATACTTGGCTTTATAGTAGAGGTTAAATCTGTCAATCCAAACTGAGTGGAATGTCCCCCTAGGATGGCATATTGTGAGCAAAATAGTCATCAATGTCCCAGTGAAAAGAAGTGTATTCAGTAGAAAGAGTAGGGTAGCATTTGTGCCATTCATATAGAGAGAGCTTTATGTTGTGAAAGGGTTAGTTGTATATATAATATATATATATATTGAATTATGAATTACACATACCATTTTCTCTACGAATGGTTGAAAATCTATCTTCAGTTAATGGTTTGGTAAAAATATTAGCTAATTGATGTAAAGTATCAACAAAATTAATAACAATATTTCCAGAACTTACATGATCTCAGTGAAGTGATGTTGACCTCAATATGTTTGGTGCGTAAATGTTGAATAGGATTTTTCGTTAAGTTGATGACACTTGTGTTGTCACACATCAAAGGAATGTTTTTGAGTTTATGGTCGTAATCCTCTAGTTGATGTTGTATCCACAGAAGTTGTGCGCAACAGCTCCCTGCTATCATGTACTCAACTTCTGCTGTGGATAAGGCTACTGCATTTTATTTTCTGGAGGACCATGAGATTAAACATCCTGCAAGGAATTGACATGTTGCACTAGTGCTTTTTCGATCCAGCTTACACACAGCATAGTCAGCATTATTATAACCAACTAAATTAAAATCATAATATTTAGGAAACTAGAGACCTAGGTTACATGTACCAGATAAATATAAAAAAATCATTTTACTATTTTAAATGAGATTCTTTAGGTTTGCTTGATATCTAGCACATAGACATACACTGAATATAATATCTGGTCTACTGGCAGTAAGATATAGTAGTGATCCGATGATGCCTCTAAAGAATTTCTGATCAATAGGTTTGCCAAGAGAATCACTATCTATTTGGTGGATAAGCTCATGGGTGTGCTTAGGGCCTTACATTTATGAAAGCCATTTTTTTGAGTAATTCTTTTGTATACTTGGCTTGACAAATATGAGTTCCATCCTCAGTTTGGTTTACTTGAAGGCCAAGAAAGTAGGTGAGTTCACCCATCATGCTCATTTCGAATTCACTTTGCATTAAGGTTTCAAAATCTTTGCAAAAGACTTCATTGGTAGCACCAAATATTATATCATCAACATATATTTGAATGATAATTATATTTTTTTGATAATTTTAGTGAATAGTGTATTGTCTATTTTGTCTCTTACAAAATCATGTGATAGAAGGAAGGTGCCTAGTCTCTCATACCAAGCTCGTGGAGTTTATTTTAAGCCATATAGTGCCTTACTTAATTTAAAAATGATTAGGATATTCTATATTCTCAAAATTAGGAGGTTGATTTACATAAACTTCTTGTTTGATAACACCATTTAAAAATGCACTTTTGACATCCATTTGAAAATGTTTCATGTTTCGAGAAGCAGCAAAAGTAAGTAATATTCTAATAGCTTCAAGTCTAGCTATAGGTCCATAAGTTTCATCATAATCAATTCCTTCTTCTTGTGAATAACCTTGAGCCACAAGTCGGGCTTTGTTCCTTACAATATTTTCAGACTCATCCAATTTGTTTCTGAACACCCATTTGATGCTAATAACTGGATGATCTTGAGGTTTAGGAACCAAAGTCCAGACTTGGTTGCGGTTAAACTAGTTTAGTTCTTCCTGCATGGCCATAATCCAGGATGCATCACTGAGAGCTTCATTTATTGATTTTGGTTCTATTAGAGAAACAAGTGCACTATATTTATAGGATTTTAACATACCTATTGTTCTTACCTTGTCGTCTGGCCGTCCTAGAATATTGTCTTGAGGATGATATTTGAGAAATTTCCATTCTTTGGGTAGATCATCAAGAGTTGTCCTTGTCTATTGTAAATCATGTAGCTTTGTTTCTTCATCATCTAAGGATGTGCCTTCGAGTTCCTTGCTTAGAGTTTTTGCATCACTATCATGTTCTTTTTCTTCCTTAGTGGAGAGGTTAGTTTCATAGAAAATTACATGAACAGTTTGTTCTATGGTTAGAGTTTGTCTATTTAAAACTCTAAACTCTCTTGGTTTAGATACATAACCTAAAAATATACCTTCACTACTACGTTCGTCAAGTTTATCAAGGTTATCTTTTCCATTTTCAGTATATAGCATTTACAGCCAAAAGGTTTTAAATGAGATAACTGGGCTTTTTACCTTTGAGTAGCTCGTATGGAGTTTTCCTGAGTATGGGTCTTACCATGGCACGATTGATGATATAGCATGTAGTGTTGACAACTTCAGTCCAGAGATATTTCGGCAAATAGTAGTCTGATAGCATAGTCCTTGCCATGTCAAGTAATGTTCTATTTTTTCTTTCTGCCACTCCATTTGCTGAGGTGTTCTGAGAGTTGAGAAGTTGTGTTGTATTCCATTTTCTTCACAATGATCAGCAAATTCTTTGTTTTGAAATTCTGCACCGTGATCTGATCTAATGGTTATTATGCTAAATTTTGTATCCTTTTCCAAAAGTCTGCTGAGCTTTAAAAATGCAGAGAATGTATCACTTTTGGATTGTAGGAAGGAGACCCACGTAAACCTTGAATAGTCATATACTACTACGTATTCGTACAGTTTTCCACCAAGGCTAGTAGTTCGCATAGGTCCAAAAAGATCCATGTGTAATAATTCCAAGGGCTTGGTGGTTGTTACTATGTTCTTTCGCTGGAATGATGACTTGACTTGTTTTCCTTTTTTGCATGCAGAACAGATCTTTGAATTGTTTGTCTTTACATTTGAAAGGCCTCTGACAATATCATAATTTTGAAGTTTCTTTACCACTGAAATTCTAGCATGTTCCAATCTTCGATGTCGTAGATCAATGTCTTCTAAGTCTTTAGCTGATAGGCAGACATCTTCTCTTTTTAAATCTTCTAAGTGTAATATGTACATATTTTTATGTCTGGCTACTTCAAAAATTTTATGGCTTCCTTTGGCATTAACACATTTATCTTCTAAGAATTGTATCTAATGACCTTTGTCACACAATTGGCTTATGCTTAAGAGGTTGTGCTTCAGACCTTCAACACATAGTACATCTTCAATAAAAGTTTTTTGATTTAGTCAAAATATTTCCTTGACCAACTACTTTTCCTTTCTGATTATTTCCGAAGATTACTTCCCCTTTATCGGATGTGATTGAAGAGAATAATTTCTTGTCTCCAATCATATGCCTTGAGCATCCACTATCTAAAATCTATTAAGATGCTCTAAGGCTCACCTGAAAAATAAAATTACTAAAACTTTTAGGTACCCAAGTTCTCTTGGATCCTGAAGAGTTAGTTGAACATTGTTTAGGTATCCATAACATGTGCTTAGTGGTTTAGTTCATTCATTGATCTCTTTGTTTCTTTTACAAATTTTGGAAATGGATATTCATTAGGATGTTTAGTTTTTTTGTCATCTTTCTTGGTATGTATCCAAGACCATATTTTTCTTTCCCTTTTCTACAACCTTTTAGACATAGCATTAAGGATGTTTTCCCATTAGTCAGTTTACTAAGAGATTTTTTAGATATTCATTTTCATTTTCAAGGTTTGTAAATGTATTGCTTTGCACTTATACATTTTGCTTTCTTCTTGCAGATCCAAGATGTGTTCATGCAATTCTTCATTTAGTTTGACTATGTCTATTAGTTCTACTTCTCTATATTTTATTTTTATTTCAATTGTTTTATATTAATTTAGTCTCTTCAATTTTATCTTCCAATTTCTTAATATTTTTATCTTTTGGTAATATTTCTTCCTTAATTTTTTATTTTCTTCTTCCAATTGTTCCAGCCTCATGCTTGTTTTCTTTAACTCTTTTGAGGTTATTTTATATTATCATAGAGTTCATTAAAGGCACTTTTTAGATCATCATCATCAGTTTCTGAACAGGAACTATAGGAAGTTTCAAATATTACCTTTTCTTCGAGATGTGCCATGAAGGCACAGTTTGCTTCTTCTATTTCAGACTCAGAGCTTGAGGAACTAGAACTTGAGTCTTTATTTTTCCATGCTGCAGCCATTGCTTTTCTTGACATTTTCTTGTACTTTTGTTGACTGTGCTTTCTGTCTTTTATTGAAGTCTCTTTTGATTCTTTCTTCTTTAATCTTGGACAATCCATTTTGAAGTGTCCAGGTTGTTTGCATTTGTAGCAGATTGGTTCTTTTGTTTTGCTTTTATTCCTTTTGTATTCTTGCAGAGTCGATATTTTTTCTTCTAGGTGAGAATTATCTATAACCTTCTGACAGTAAGGCTTCTTCTCCATTAGTGTCCTCGGATGTTGGTGAACCTATGCCATCATAGCTAGACAAGGGTGGTGCTTCTTTCAAAGAATTGTTATTCTTTTCTTAGATGAACTTTCTTTAACATTTTCATATTAATTTCGTGAGCCATAGGATCCTATCTTATTGGCAGTGTTGATAAATCATTTGCTTCTTCAATAGTAGTTACTTTAGGAATCCATTAATGTGAGTAACTAATATTTTTCTAACTGTTTCGCCTTGATTAAGTTTCTTACGTAATGCATTCAACCCATTTATTATATCAGTAAATCTAGTGCACATTTGTGTTATGGATTCATTTTCTTCCATTTTAAGTTGTTCACATTTAGTAATAAGTATATCAATTCTTGTTTCTTTAACTTTGTCAATTCCTTCATAAGTAACTCTCAGAGTGTCTCACATTTCTTTAGCAGTTTTACAAGCTAAAACATGATTAAATTCCTTTTTAGATGATGCACAACATATAATGCTTTTTGCACGATCATTTTGAGATATTAATTTCTTATCATCAGCAGTCCATTTAGTTTTATCTTCTGTACAAGGATTTTTATCACCATCTTCTATAACTAACCAAAGGTCAAGATTTATACCTTGTATGAAGAATTCCATGCGTCTTCCAATAGTTGTAATCTTGTCCATCAAAGAGAGAGGGTGATTGATTGATTAACCTTCTTGTCCAAACTTAGCTGCATCTTTTCGAAATCGTTGGATTTCTTTTGAGAACACTTTGCTCTGATACCACTTGTTGGATGGATGACAGTAGAGCTTTTCACTTAGAGGAGGGGGGGGGGGGGGGGGGGGGGTTTGAATAGGTGTTTTTCATCGCGGAAGCTAATTTAACAAGAACTTAACATCGCACATTAGTTATGCTAGTCAAACCACAAAGGACACAGAAATTTTATCCTGGTTCGGACCTTCCTTCCAATGGAAGTCCTACGTCTAGTCCCTAAGCCAAGCTTAGGATTTCACTATCTTTTCCAAAGATACAACACCTCAGTACTTACTGGTCTTCCCTTCTACACAAGGGGAAAGATAACCCGCTAGCTGCAACTAGCCTTCCCTTTACAAAGGGGAACCAACCACCAAGACTACTTTGGCCTTCCCTCTTCCAGAGGGGTACACACCCTGCTCAGCAGATCTTCCCTTTCTCAAGGGGTGCACTTACTTTTGACAAAACTCCTTAAGTGGGGGATTAGACTTCAAAAGGACTCCAGACTGAAAGAATAAGGCAGAGAAATTCTAGTATGAAGAAAGACTTCCTAAGTCTAAGAAGAGAACCTTTACAAGGTGAGATTTGAATAGCTGCTTCACTGCATGCACAGGTAAGGCTTCAATGCAGTGCTCATGTAGTGTCTACGGAGAGGAAGCTTGACGTAGCACACTTGTACCTTTTTCACCTCTTCTCGTGTATGTGCTTGTATCTCTCTTGTTTGCTTGTGTATGGCTTGTTATCTCCCACACTCATGTATATAGCTTTTTTCAAATATCTTATATTCATAGGCTTCATCTTTGTAGCCGTTGCTTGATCTGTTTGAATCTATTCGTTGGAGAGATAGTTGTAGGATCGAAAAAGGGATGGGCCAGATCTAGAAGGGGGGGGGGTTGAATAGATCTAGGCTAAATACTGCGGAAGCTTAGCCAATTTTAAAGATGCTTTGAATTAGAGTCAACTTAGAAAAACAATTCACAGATCTGATGAGTGATTGTGTGAATTATGATTAAAGTGAGTGATCAAGTTGATTAGAAGAGTAATCAGAAATCCTATGCATACATCTAACGCAAGGTGAAGTTAAATCACAGATCAAACCACTGTACAGAGATTTTTAGGTGGTTCGAAAATCACACCATGTGATTCCTACATCCACCCCTCACACAGTGAGGCTCCACTATTCAACTTGAATACACCACACACTGGAGCTTGACAACTCCAACACACTGAGTTCAACAACTCACACACAACCTCTAGAGCAAGACTACTCTAGAAACTTGAGCACAACTGCTCAACCACAACCTGAGTGCGACGACTCAACACAATTGAGCACAAAGGCTCACAACAAACTTGCTAGATCAAAAACACAAGATCTAGATCCTCTAGCAATGATCTGATCCATAAAGAGTTCATTCAAGGAGACTAGTGCAACAAATCATGCCAATCTCAAGAATGATTCAGAAGAACTAAGGGGAATTAAGAAGTTGTATGTAGAATCCTTGTTCTTCAGATGAACTCCCTTGTAGAAGGCTGAATTGAGAAGATGCTTGAACTCTTGAAGTCCCTGGGCGATGCTCTGCAATTTGTGCCTCTGGATCTTCCTTGAACTCTTCTCAATTGGATACTTCTACTTGATCTACTCCCTTGGAAGTGATCTCACTTCATCTTCATGGATCAATATTCACTTCTTGTGCTTGCAAAGATGGGAATTGGCTTGAAGCAGCACAAGGAGAGCAAGAACGGGAGGAGAGCTCTGTCTTGCCGCCAAAGGGGGCTTTCTGGAAGGCTCTTCAGGAGTTCTTCTGCTTAGGGGCCGATTAGATAGGTATTTATACCCCATCATGGCCAAAAGAACCCTTGGGGTACGTAGGCACATGATCCAAGGCCGATCCAAGTGATCCCTAGAGTGCCACGTGTCCAGGTGGGACTTAAAGTGAAAAAGTTGTCGGAGTGTGTCGACACAGTCATTGGGTGTGTCGACACACAGTCCTAATTTCACAAAACAGGTCTTCTGGGATATGTCACTAGTGTCGACACTGCCTGGGACTGTGTCGACACACTGTCCCAACCTGTCAACTGGTTCTCTGGGAGCTGGGTCTAGTGTCGACACCACTGGGACTGTGTCGACACACTTGACCATTTCTTCATGACTTTGCCTTAGGGTTTGATACCCTATGTCGACACCAGTAGTGGGTGTGTCGACACTACCATGGCAGAGATGTATGTCCCTGAGAAATAAACACACAAATCATAGTCCAATGTATTATCATGAATATATATGATAAAATGTGTTTGGAAACATGTTTTTTGAATATTGTTATTACATGTGTGATGTATTTAACATGTTCCATTTATTGTGCATTGAAATCACAACTTGTCATCATCAAAATTATGAGGGGAAATGTATTAAATTCACACTCAACCCAACAATCTCCCCCTTTTTGATGATGGCAACATTAAGTCCACATGAAGATTTGAATTTACAATGAAATGTGATTTTAATCCATTTATTCACACAACATTCAATCACATACACACCAGAATAACAATGAACCCATGTTTCAATATTTTCACTCACATTCATCAAAGGCCATTGAGCACAATTTAGCAACATTTGACAATTTTGCAATGAAGTACACAGGGTTTGACATTTACAATCATCCATTCATTACAAAAATTTTCAATCACATTTAAATAAGTACTCCTTCTCATTCAACAAAAGTATTCATTACAAGGATATTCCTTCTCCCCCTTTGACATCATCAAAAGATAAGATCCATCAAGAGGATGGAGGTGGAGGAGGAATAGGAAGAAGGAGAGACTCTATGGTCTTCAATCTTGACTCCATTGCTTGAAGGTTGGATCTCAATGACTTTGCATGGTAGAAAGTCTGGTATGCAGCAGTTCTTCTAACCTTTGACTATTGTCATACATGTTGGACTGGAATGCAGATAAATCAGCTGAAATGGGTTGTGAACTTGAAGAAGAGCTTGCAAATCCATGTTTGTTGATATCTCTGAGCTCCTTCTTAAGGGTAGACATCTCATTGTCTATGTGAGCTGATAGGTTCTTCATGCCTTCCAAATCATCAACCATATGAGCAATGAAAGTCTAGTCTTCGAAATTTGATTCACTGCTTCCTGACTGTTGAATAAATTCTTCTGAGAATTTACTAATATCCCTTCAAGGACCTTTTCTAGTGTGTCCTGATGTTCCTTTAACTGAAGGGATGCATCACCCAATGCCAATTAGCCTGTTAAACCTTTGGGTGGCTTGATCAGTTGCTTCTTTCTACTTAATGAACTGAGCGTTCACAGAATTCTCTAACCTTTGAATTCAGAGCTCAAACTCTCTGACATCTGGAGGATGGAAGAGCTGATGGTATCAAACTTGTCATTCAAAAAAGAATATAGCTCTGGTGGAACAGAAGGTCCACCAATGGAAGTAGAGGCAGATGCTTGGTAATGTGGAGTGAAAGAAGGAATTTCCACATCAGGGAGATGCGGTGAAGAGGATTGAATGGAGGTGTGTGAGGAACATCCTGAGGTATAGGTACTCTCCAATTTCATTGGAGGCTGGTCCTCTTGATCATGTGGAGAGAGTGGGCAACCTCAGAAGGTGGTTCAATAACCTCAGGAACCACTGGGCCTCAATAACTATAGGACCTCTTCTTACTTGATCACCTTCAAGTCTGAATCCCATGAACTTTTGAAAATGTTTGAAGCAATAGATATTGGACTTTGGGATTGACTGGGCTTGCTCATTCTCAAAAGATACTCCAAAATGCTGAAAAATTGGTGTGAGAAGAGCTGCATAAGGAAGGGATCTATGAAGATCTTTCCTTGTAGTTTCACTCATAATCTGGTACATGATCACATGCAGATTGACCTTTATCTCTTTCTTCATACAGTAAATAATGAACCTCTATATGTCAGTTAACCTATCCCTTCCACCACCTTGAGGAGTGATTATAGTGGTCAAAATGTGATGGATCAGTCTCAAAGTAGGTGGGAAGGTGTTGGTGTTAAACCTGGTGACATAAGTCTGCTTGAGGTCTGACTCAACAGCTGGGAGTCCAGTCAGCAGAGAATAGGCTTCATGAAGGTCAAACTCAAAATCATGATAATCAGCACCTTCATCAGGAATTAAAATAATGTAGCAGCTAACTCAGTAGGCAACTTCATTGATACACCCTTGACCTCAGACTGGTAGCCCTCAGGTGTACATTCCAAATTTAGATAGAACTCTTGTACTAACTTTGGATATATGGTTCTGAACTCAGAAATGAAGGGCAACCAAGATTGAAAATTGAAGAACTGACGCACTTCTGGGAAGGTAGTTGCAAGGTCAGTGTCTTCAAGGTCAACAACTCTAGGTTTTAGGATGGATTTCCCTTCACTAGCCAGTTTAGAAGGGGTTGCCTTAGAGGGATGAGATGAACTAGATGAATTTGAGGAAGATTCCTCAGAGACTTCAGGAGAGGAGACCAATATCTTCCTCCTAGGGTGTGCAGATGTCCTCTGAGAAGGACCTCGATTGGAAGGGTACCCTACTTCTCTTGGATGGTGTAGGAGATGCAGATGAAGCACCTGGCTGCTCTGCCGGGTCATGCCGACGCTTGCTTCTCCTCTCAGTTGGAGGTACGTCAACGGCAATGGGCCTGGCAGTTGACCTAGAACGAGCACCACGGCGAGGCAGTTGCTTGCGAGGCATAGTTGCAGGAGAAGAAGGAAGAACAGGGGATGGTGGAGATGGTGTGAAGAGGATGGAGACAGAAATTGGTCGGAAGAGAGAAGAAAGATGAAAACTGCTGCCGTTTTCAAAGGTAAAGGACGGCCATGGGGTCGACCTGGGAAGAAGAAAAGGGGTTTTGGGGTAGAATAGTCCGCAGGAACAACAAATCCTAAACCAGCGCCCCAATAGATAAACTGCCTGGATTGCATGTGTCGACACAAGACATGGGTGCATCGACCTAGGCTTGGACTGTGTCGACACAGGAATGTGGATGTGTCGACTTGGCCTGAAGAAGTTTTGAAGGTTTGAGCATGAGGAAAATTTGTAAATTTTGGGAAATCTTTAACATGATGAAATGGATGGAATCAACGTGACAAGGATTTTTAAGAGAAAAAAAATTCAGTTGTCATATTTTTACAAAAATCTAAGAAACTTCAAGTTTTACACAACCTACAGGATATTTTCATTAATTGACTTGAGCCATTAAATGATAGTTTGAGGATATAACATTCAATAGCCAATGACAAACTACCATATTCTCCAAATCCAAGAAATAGAAATGTCTTTTAGATTGAAATCACTTGTGATGAAGTTAAACAACTTTGAGCACACTGATGGGAGACAAGGATGTTGATTTGAAGTAATTATCCTTTGACATTTTTTTTTTAAACAAACTATCAAATGTAGTAAATCTTTTTCACTTAAGAACTAATACTTTTTACACACCATAGTCCCTGGTTATTAAAGATTTACCCATTATCCATTACAAGGGATAAATGTCAACCTTTTGACATGAAAATATACGTTTATCAGACGCCAATATTTCCAATTACTCAGTCATCATCAAAATGTATAGATCATTTTTTATTTAGTTTTTGAACCCCTTTGAACAGAGATAGCAATAATACCTCATGACATACATGGCACTTCATTCATTGTGAAGGTTTGTAGTTTCTCAGCATTTGTGTCATTGCTCTGTTGAATAATAAATGGAAGGAGAATTTTATAAAATTGAGATCATTTATATCTCACATCAGTTGCAAAGAAGGTGTTTAAAGTCAAAGCACATATGATTTTTCAGTCTTTGAAAGAGATTTAAATTTCTGTAGTCTTGAAGAGTATAGTTGAGAGTTGACTGCAAAAATATAGTAGATCAATCAAAAAGTCATTTTGAGGTTCTAGCCAAACTTAATGAGCACATCATGAGAGGAAGTTGATATAACCCAAGAGGAATCTTGAATTTTGTAAAGAATGAGTAGTGAATTCATTAGCTCCCCCTGAAATGATGATTCCAAAAATTTTCATCAGGATAAAGATAAGCAAGAATTGGGAAAACTGAAATGTTTCTTTTTGAAGAACAAAAGCTCCCCCTCAACAATTGCATATTTAATTCTTGATACTTGGCAGAGACATATACTCTCGCATAGTGAAAGTGTCCAGACAAGCAGAACTTGTCCTTCTTCAAATCACCATTTGATATACCAAGAATTTCAACACAATGTGAGTTGAAGAATTTATTAACAAAAGAAATGGAAGTTGATTTGAGAGAGATGTGAACAACATGAATCAAGGAAGCAAAGAGAAATGATGGAACAGTGACTCCCCTTCAGAACATGCATAAACACTCAACCCAAAGAGAGTTATCAAGAAGATGGACATTTGCAAAGACCAAGCTCTCTCCTCAAGGATGAAAACTTGCTGTCAGGAAGAGGTTTAGTGAAGATATCAGCAATTTGTTTTTCAGTTTCAATAAAGAGGAGTTCGAAAGATTTCTTTGCTACCTCATCTCTCAAGAAATGATACCTAATTTCAATGTGTTTTGTTCTAGAATGCTGAATTGAGTTTTTAGACAGATTTATGGCACTTGTGTTATCACAAAGAATGGAACACAACCTAACTCTTGGTTATAATCAAGAAGCTGATGTTTCACCCAAAGAATTTGAGTGCCACATCGACCAGCTGCAACATACTCAGCCTCTGCAGGTGATAGAGCAACTGAGTGTTGCTTTTTGGAAGCCCAAGAGATTAGGCAGCCACCTAAGTACAAACACAAGCCACTTGTGCTTTTTCTATCAAGTTACACCCAGCAAGGGCACTACTTTACCTTTCTCTTCTAATCTCTGCAACTGAGAACCTTTAAATACTATACTTTAACTGCACTCTGGTACACTGGTGCAACCACACAACTTATACCACTATCCACGATGTGGCTCAACAACTGCTCACAACTGCCAATTTAACAAACAGAAACACACGGTTTACGTGCCAAAGACTCACGTAAAAATTACTTTATCACACAAAACCACAGACTCACTACCAGCAGTGGACATTAATCCATGTATTAGGACATTGTACTTTCAATGTCTTTTCATATTCTAACTGGACATTGCTCTGATACCAACTGTGATGGCCCTGGATATTTATGCCCAATAAGGCTCCATATCCAGATCCGCCTCCTGCGAACGGACCGAAGTCTCGCAAGGGATATCTCACACACGTGTCCAGGAAGAATATAAAAGACAAACACAACAGTATAAGATACAAGAAAGTACATGTGCTCATATCTGTTCATATATTGTACAACTATTCCATTACATTAATACATGTCCAAATAAAAAGTACAACTACCTGGGGCATACCCCGAGGGAGCACAAGCTCATACAACACTACTACACACAACTGCTGGTGGTACAAGTCTGCCATAATGCCGCTGTAAGCTAAACACACGGCAAGTCCTGAAAAGAACTGTAGGGGAGTGGGCCTCAACAAGTCACAGACTCAGTAGGGGACCACCCAAAAACCACCACAGTAACTAAACGGAAGAGACAACTAAACAGAAGAGACCTCAACCCCAGAGGGTCTTGTTGGGCTGACTGTGAAAACAAGTCATTTCCCCTCATATTTTGATGATGACAAGCTATGATTTTAATGCATACAAATTGGAACATGTGAAATACATCACCTGAATTACCAATATTCAAAAAGCATGTTTCCAAGCACATTTATCATTTATATTCATGATAATACATTTAACTAATGATTTATGTGTTATTTTCTCAGGGACAAATATTTTCTTGCAAGGTAGTGTCGACACAACCATCAATGGTGTCGACACAATGGCTTAGAGCAAAGGCAGAAATGTGAAGAAAAGATCAACTAGTGTCGACACTAGTCCAGGGCAGGTCGACACTAAGACAGATCCCAGAGAAATATGTTAACAGGCTTCCATCTCAGGTCGACACTAAATCAGATAGTGTCGACACTAGAGAGCCTTCCCAGAGGCCTGTTGTTCAGATAGCTAAAGCAGTCGACACCAAATGCAGGCAGGTCGACACTAGATGGCTCCCCCAGAAGGCCTGTTTTTCAGATGGCCAAAGCAGGTCGACACGAGATGATATCAGGTCGACACTAGAGAGCCTTCCCAGAAGGGCTGTTTTGCTGTCTGGGACATGGTGTCGACACTGAATCATCTCAGGTCGACACTAGAGACCTCTCCCAGGGAATTGATTTGCCAGTCTGGGACAGTGTGTCGACACACCTCATAGGCAGGTCGACACACTCCGGAATCTTTGTGACTTAAACTTTGTCCTGGACACGTGGCACCCTAGGGGATGTTGGATCAATCTTGGATCTTGTGCCCACGTACCCCAAGGTATCTGGGATATTTAGGATATAAATACCCTCCTATTGGGCATCCATCCAAGAAGAACCTTCTCAGAGCCTCCAGAACTGGTCTTGGCGGCAAGAAGTTCATCTCCCTGCTCCTGCTTTCGTGGTGTCTCCTGAAGCCATTTCTCGTCTGTTCAAGTATGAGAAATGGAGATTGATCGTTGAAGAAGCATCTCAAGGAGGCAGAGCAAGTAGAAGCCGACTTCTGTGAAGATTCAAGGAAGATCCTCAAGATCAGATTGCAGAGCATCGTCCAGGAACTTCCAGAGATCAAAGCACTGCACAATTCGACCTTCTACAAGGGAGTACATCTGAAGAGAAAAGCTATCAATACAATTCTCATCTTCTTTTTTCTCTTCTGAGTGATTCTGAGATTGTGCATGGGTTGTTGCATGAGTCTCATGAATTCACTCTTGTTGGACTAGATCTGTTGCTAGAGGATCTAAGTCTTGTGTTTTTCTAGCAAGTTGTTTGTGAGCCGTCGAGCTCAGTGTTTTTTGAGTCGTCGTACTCAAGGTGTATATGAGCAGTCTTGATCAGGGTCTAGAGTAGTCTTGCTCTAGAAGTCGTGTGAGTTGTAAACTCAAGGGTTGGAGTTGTTAGGCTCCAGTGGGTGTGTTGTACCCAGGTTGGTTAGTGGATCCTCACTGTGTGAGGGGTGATGTAGGAATCACATGGTGATTTCCGAACCACTTAAAAATCTCTGTGCATTGATCTGATTGTGGTTTGAATTTATCCTTCGTTAGATGATGCATAGGATCGTTTGAATTCATCTAATCAATTTGTTCACACACACACTTCGTTTGCACAACTCACTCAATTTATCTTCAGATCTGTGAAATCTGTTTCTCAATTCGCATCTGATTCAAGAGTTGTTAAAATTGGTTAAGCTTCCGCATTAGTAGGCCTAGATCTATTCAACCCCCCCCCCTTCTAGATCTTGTCCTCATCTTTTATCGATCCTTCAATTGGTATCAGAGCGGGTTTATACTTGATCTGATTTGATCTGAGTAATTTCTGAGTATTCTGTGTGATTTGTTTGCTTGATTGTTTGTTTGCTGAGTGTTTCCTTCTTTGCACCATCAGTTTAATTAAATGGATTCTAGAGGATTCATAGCTGAGGGCCATTCCATTAATAGGCCACCATTCTTTAATGGAACGGACTATTCTTATTGGAAAAATAGAATGCAAGTTTTTCTAAGAGCCCAAAATTATGAAATCTGGAAAGTAGTGGAGGTAGGACCCTATGAGAACCAGGGAGAGGAAGAAACCTGGACTAGGGAACAGATAAGAAGAGCTACATTGAATTATAGTGCCATGAACATGATTCAATGTGCTGTTCACGCCCAAAGAGTACTCAAGAATCTCAATGTGCAAATCTGCCAAAGAGATGTGGGATAAACTTGAGTTACTCTATGAGGGAACATCTCAGGTTAAAGAAACCAAGGCTAACATACTTGTCTCTGAATATGAATTGTTCATGATGAAATCTAATGAGACAATCTCTGAAATGTTTGCCAGGTTTATGATCATAGTCAATGGACTGAAGGCCTTAGGTAAGGACTATACTGATGCTGACTTGGTAAGAAAATTCTTCTACGTTCTCTCTCTTCAATTGGCACACAAAAGTCACTGTCATTGAAGATTCTAAAGATCTGTCCAAAATTTCTTTGGATGAATTGATAGGATCTTTAATGACATATGAAATCAATCTAAAGAGAATGAAGAACATATAATCAAAACCAAGCAAGTAGCTCTAAAGGCCTCATCTAGTAACAAAGACAAGAGTCAGATAAAACCAGTTCTAATGAGTCTGAGTCAAATGAGGATGAGATTGCCCTCATGACCAGGCAATTCAGAAAATTCTTGAAATATAGAAAAGGAAAAATGTCTGGCAAAAAGAAATATTCATCAGGTAAAAGAAACACTTCCTTTTCTAATGCTAATTCAAACAAGAATAAAAACCTGACGAATTGTCATCTGTTACAGGTGCAACAAGGCAGGACATATGAAGGGAGAATGTCCTGAAAACAAGAAGGAGAAGCATAAAAAGATTCACAGGTTCAAGAAGCCGAAGACCATGGTAGCCACTTGGTCTGATGAAGACTCAAGTGAAAAGGAAGAAGAAGAAAAATCCTCAAGCTCTGAAGTGAGGAGATCTGCTTCATGGCAAATAGCTCAGATGGAAAGTAAGCACATGTTTCGAAGAATTTTCAGTTGAAGATTGGCAGGATGCATATGCTGAATTAGTAGAATACACTGAAATGAGAAAAGAAAACAACACATCAAAAAGAAAGTTGAAAACATCTTGCACAATCAATCCTTCAACAAAAGAATCTGTGATCTTGAGAATGAAGTAATAGAATTGAATGAAGAAAAAGAAAATCTTCTGAACTTGATTGATGACTCAAGCTAGCCTCTCAAAAGGCCACCCAGGAATTCAAAGAATTATCTGAAAAGCTGGAAAAGGAAAACCAAGATAAACAACAGAAGATTGAAGAAATCAAAATCTTGGAAAATCAGCTACAAGAAAAGGATAAGTTATTGAAACATTATCCCTAGGGAGATGTTGGATCAATCTTGGATCTTGTGCCCACGTACCCCAAGGGTATCTTTGGATATTTAGGGTATAAATACCCTCCTATTGGGCATCCATCCAAGAAGAACCTTCTCAGAGCCTCCAGAAACTGGTCTTGGCGGCAAGAAGATTTCATCTCCCTGCTCCTGCTTTCGTGGTGTCTCCTGAAGCCATTTCTCGTCTGTTCAAGTATGAGAAATGGAGATTGATCGTTGAAGAAGCATCTCAAGGAGGCAGAGCAAGTAGAAGCCGACTTCTGTGAAGAATTCAAGGAAGATCCTCGAGATCAGATTGTAGAGCATCGTCCAGGAACTTCCAGAGATCAAAGCACTGCACAATTTGACCTTCTACAAGGGAGTACATCTGAAGAGAAAAGCTATCAATACAATTCTCATCTTCTTTTTTCTCTTCTGAGTGATTCTGAGATTGTGCATGGGTTGTTGCATGAGTCTCATGAATTCATTCTTGTGGACTAGATCTGTTGCTAGAGGATCTAAGTCTTGTGTTTTTCTAGCAAGTTGTTTGTGAGCCGTCGAGCTCAGTGGTTTTTAGTCGTCGTACTCAAGGTGTATGTTGAGCAGTCTTGCTCAGGGTCTAGAGTAGTCTTGCTCTAGAAGTCGTGTGAGTTGTAAACTCAAGGTTGAGTTGTCAGGCTCCAGTGGGTGTGTTGTACCCAGGTGATTAGTGGATCCTCACTGTGTGAGGGCTGGATGTAGGAATCACATGGGTGATTTCCGAACCACCTAAAAATCTCTGTGCATTGATCTAATTGTGGTTTGAATTTATCCTTCGTTAGATGAATGCATAGGATCGTTTGAATTCATCTAATCAATTTGTTCACACACACACATCGTTTGCACAACTCACTCAATTTATCTTCAAATCTGTGAAATCTGTTTCTCAATTCGCCTCTGATTCAAGAGTTGTTAAAATTGGTTAAGTTTCCGCATTAGTAGGCCTAGATCTATTCAACCCCCCCCCCCTCTAGATCTTGTCCTCATCTTTTATCGATCCTTCAGGTCTCACTGGCCACACGAATAGCCAACCATGGCATGCTCATATCATAACAATAAATAATAATTAAACATAATCATGGCAATAAACATAAAGTCCTCGAAAGGAATGTGGGACTATATGACTAATATAATACTATTAGTCAGCCAACTACTGAAGTGCCTAAACCACAGTCTCACCGGCACACTGCTGCAACAACTGGTTGCCTAAGCTATAAGCCACACAGGCAAATCACTGCCTAGGCTACAAGCTTCACAGGTGAACCTCAAACACTTGAGTAACAGGACTGCTAACAAAGAGCTAGTCCTTTATACTCCAAACCACACTACGTCGGAAACTACACATGAGGTAACATGACTGGCTACCATGAAGTCAATCTATAACACACTAAAACTATAATTGGAATCTTTCCTAAAGAAAGGTGAAACACAACAATTTTGAGGTCCTATCACGTGACCTCCACGGAGCATAGCTCCACCATACCACAGTATGCCTAGGCCACAAGCAATTGGCAAATTACCCACAAAGGGTAACATGATTGGCAACCACAACTAATCTACAATAAACTATAAACAAAGATTTATTTAAAACGGATATGATACACAAGTGGCATGTAACGCCCCAGAAATTTAAAATATTAAGAAAATAGAAGTAATTTGGTTAAAATACCTTAGGGTTATTAATAAATTATGATAATTAGATGATAGACTTAAATAGTGGTAATGAACGTTATTCCAGTATCGTACCTCGAAGTGCGTGCCTCCACAGGGTGATACCGGAAAACGACATCGAAATAAAAAACCGAGAACATCATAATTTCCAGAAAAATGTGGAGAAATTAAATATGCAATTATTTGAATTTTTCGACGTACGGATTTTGAGATTAAGTCGACGCGACTATTTTTCGGGTGATTTTTCACCTACTGTAAAATAAATTCTAAAAATTGAATAAAAATAATCATTACTTGCAAAACCATTATATTAGTCTATGGTAAAATTTCAATGCAAATGGACACCATTTGGATAGGTTTTCATAGGGATCTTTGGGCCAGCTGATTTAAGGGCCAATTACGGTGGCCAATTTATGGGATTTTCTGGGTACTTACGTGTAGAGTCTTGGAGAGGCCAGCACACCTAAGGTTGGGGTAATCATAAAGGTTAACTACGTGGGAGCTTGGGAATCCTTGCATGTGCAACGTGTTAAGGTAAAAACCAAAGGGTTTCTACCATGACACCTCATGGTTGACGTGTCTTTGTGCATGAAAAGCTTGGGGTTATAAAACCTGTACCGTAAACAGCTTGCAAACCTTTCTAACGCAGATTCTGCTATTTTCTCTTGTTCTTGCACCCTTGTTCTTATCTTCCACTGCTCCTTGTTTCTAGAAGAGTGTGGGAGAAGCTACTGGGTCTGCTGTAGGAGGAGCTACTGAAGTTGCAAGCTCCATCGCACTTGCAATATACTTCTACTCTTGTTTTACTACTGTAGCTGCTCTCACCTCGGTGTAAACATTACTGGAACTCCATTACCTTTGGGGAGAAGCATTTCTATTCCTGGGATAGGTTCTTTAGTTAGGAAAACGTGAAGGCTTATTCTTCAATAAGGTAGGATTCATCTCCTTTTCCTTAATCCTGTTCTCTACACATGATAATAACTCGTGTTGAGTAGCCAAGTTGATATAACTGTAATCTTATTAGTTTTCGTCTAGTTTTGATGAATATTCTTACGTTAGGAGGAAGAGATACTTATTTTACCTCCAGATCATCTCTTCTTCTTCTTCAACCTTTGATTCAAGTTCATGATATAGAGTTCTGGTAGAAGTAAACATATCCTTAGAACAGTGTGAGGATTTCGGTTTAGATGGTTGATAATTCGAACATTGACTTGGATTCATGAAATACCTTGAGTTTTAGTGTCCATATTATAGGAATTTTCCAATAAACCATTGCTATCAAGTTCATGCTTCCAATACTACACTACATTAGTTTATAGCCGACCAAGTTCGAATTATCAATCTCTTGTTGCATCTCGACTGTTTAGTTTATAAACACTGTGAAAACTCTATTTAGACTCTTCCATTTGATATCAATCATGCCTTGAATTATAAGATCTATAATTAGGGTGCTTAGAATGGATTTAAACATACTTACGGAAGTTCTGCTGCTTCCTGTCGACAGCCAGCCCAAGAGCTGTCGACAGGCGCATGTTTCCAGAACTCCAGGTTTCTGGACTGTGTGGATCTGTCGACAGATCCCTTGCATCTGTCGACAGATACCCACAGAGCCAGCAAACCTGAGCTCTGTCTGTGCCATTTGTCGACACGATCCTTCCTTCCTGTCGACAGCTACTGTCCTGCCTTGGATTTCAGCACTCTTACATGTGTAAATCCTTGTTCAAAGTTCATCCTAATAGCCTACCAAATTACCCTCTTATTTACTTTGATATTTTCTGTCATTCTACCATAAAGATTACCCACTTTGGATACCTTACTCATTATTGAATTATCCTTGAAACCGTCAACTCCAAATGGTACTCCGTTGAGTCCATTCTCCTGTATTCGACAACTAAGTTTATATTACTTGATGACTTGAGAGTTCAAAGGCTTGAACACCTTGTGAGATATGATAAATTTATGATGATGACATTTATTGGGTCCTTGGACCCCACCTGACTGATATGCCTGTGCAAATAGGGCTGGTCCAGTCCTGGAGGAGCACCCGAATTCATTACGGGCCGTACGGGAGTGATAAGGATACCGGGATGTTTGGCATTGCATCACTATTTCCTGATTATGGTCATCATACTTCCTGTATTGTGTGAACTGATATATGAACCAATTCGTGAGCTATATACTTGAGCATGACCTGAGTTTTACTATCACTGTATCAAGCTACTATTCTGAGATCTGGTATTGCTTCTTTGATATCCGTTCATCCTATTACCTGTCCTGTGTGAATATTTATATGACTCCGAACCTGAGCCTTAACATGAATTTCTGAGTATGCCTATGTTTTCATACTACTGTTATACATTCACTGACATGTTATCTTGGTTATCTGCCTGTTCTTGATACCATTCATGTTCTTACCTAAATTATCATGTGTTCCTGATCCTTTGATTTAAGGATTTGAATTCTACTGGGCTAGTTAGCTCACCCATCCTTCCCTTTTCAGGTAATCAAGATGAGGGAGAAGTGTAAAATGGGCTGTGTGCAGAGTGGACACCGATGACGAGTCAACCAACCATTTACTGCTTTAGTTGCGTACTTGTAAAGTGTTATGAGTAGTAGCTACTCATCCTTACTCCTCACTTAGTGTGTAATGAGGAGCTTTATGTAATAAGACTTCCGCAGACTGCGTTATAATGAATAAACATAAATGTTATTACTTTGTGCCTGTTTTCTGTCATTTCCCAATAATAGCCTTTTATTAGGACGTGACATGGCAGTCAAACCACAAGACCTCCACAACACATAAGTACCCAAAAAGGTTGTTATACAATGTACCACCACAAAACTGCAAAGTAACCCACGAAGGGTATAGGTACCTGCTACTCTGAGGTACCACAACACAAACACCCGTACGAAGGGTACAAGTAGGTGGTAACACCACACAAAACCATAACTATATTGTGCCATCACTTAGGCACAACTTACAGGTGAAACCTCAACCAGCAAGTTACACAAATTACAGCTAGAGTCGGCAAAGCACGAGTCAGAAAGAACGATGCCACCACACGGAACGGACTACTGGCTGATCAGCCAGTATCCAACCCGGACAACACAACACAAGAACAACCCTCTCAGTCTCGCAGTCACGGACGAAAGGTCCAACTGCCGCTCCACGAGAACAAGTCAAACAACTATGGAGACCAACTAACACCACACCTGCAGACCACACAGCTGCAGGTCCATGCCTGGCACCTCTAGGGTCTCTGGCCGGAGCACCCTAAAGTAAGACACTGGAAAACATGACTAGATGGGGACCAGTGTCGACTACTGGTGTCCACCCCCCCAACTACGAGTGCGCTACAAGCGACTGCACACCCATAAACACAAGTCGCTGCCCTACTGTCGTCTTTCCCTCAGCCGGACGTACAACTCAAACACAAGAGTGAGGGTGACCAGGAAGACGACATAGACCTCGACAGTACACAAGTACCGGGACAAGCCCCGAGCACAACACACGTTCCCGGCTCACAAAGAACCTGGGGTACCCGACTAGAGAGGCATTCCAGAATAGGCGCCGGACCACCACACTCGGCAAGCTCAAACCACGATACTTACATGTTCCATCTTTATCACAAACCACGGTACATATGTGAGGAATAGCTTGTTCTGGTCACATGTGACTCACAGCTAACCTCACCATAACACATATAACCATATTAATAATAACACCACGACCTGTCATCGTCACAGGTGACAGTGGAGGTCACACTAAACACTGACCATGATAATCACATAGTAAACATACTTACACTTTACTATCATTCATCCAGAATAATCTACAAAGATCCTAGAGGATAGAGGCTAGGTTTAGACGTGAACCTCATCGCCACAATACCACGACTACTACAATAATTAATATATAATAAACACGATAACGTACGATGTGCCATGCACACACAAACCACATGCACGACATTCAAACCACGTAGACGCCACGTGTATAATACACCAGTCAGGTGCACTATACGTCATTCACATAAATAACATATCCAACACATGGACAACATTCTCCAAGAGCGCTACAGGTGCCAACGCACCATACATACTATGTAAACACAAACCGATGTTACGGATTACATCCGTAACACATTAACCATATAAAACATGCCCACCTCATGAGCAACATGCTTCGAGAGCGTAACAATTGCACTGGCTCCACCTGTCTTGCCATGCACAACAAATATGAATAACCAAAACACCAAAGCATGCAGAGCATAACCCTCGGCTGTGATCGCGACAGAGGGCATGACCGCCTTATAATCGCGACGCCACGATATGTCGCGATAAGAAATCCTGTCGCGACGGGTCGCCTGTCTCTACCTGATCACGATAGCAGGTCCGTCGTCCTTCTCAGCGAAAACCCTAATCCAGGAGAAACTCCACGGATCACCTTTCCAAACTATTCAAAACACGATTATTCTCAATTTACATGCTTTAATGGATACCCTAGCATGGTATCTACTGTTCTTTAAGCTTTAAACGAATCAAATCAACACCACGAGCAATCCACACAATCAAACGAGGTAGAAACACCCTACCTTCGTGAAGAACGCGAAGACTAGAGATCCTTCGGCATTTCCCCCGCTCCACGTGACGTCCTCGCAGCGAGAACACGCCTCACGCACCTCCAGAATCTCGAATCGCCAAGAAACCTCGCAGCAGCTCCCCCCCTGGTCGAGCAGAGCCTATGGAAGCTCTGTTCGGCTGGGGTTCTTAAAACAACACAGAGGTTAAGAATGCGACATAGTTCTACGTCGCGACCTGAACGCGACGTGGAAGGCCGTCGCCTTCACTCCTGACGTCAGCGAGCCACCCAGCGCACGACACTTGGCGCGCATGCAGACGTCGATGCTCAACGGCGGCAACAGGAACACGACCATCAGGGCTGTTGCGTTCACAACGCGACGCATACCCCTGTCGCGTTCACAGACAGAAAACCTGTGAGCGCTTTGGGCCCAATGGCCGGCCCACCAAGCCTCACAATGCGCGCAAACACCTGAAACACGTACTAATGGGCCACACACTAGCCACCAAACCCACTAAACATGGATCCACGATGATCCGAAACATGCGCGACGTTACATATTTGTTTTGCAATATATCTACAAGTGTCCTTCAAACTGACAAGTTTTCAATTTTTAAGGTAAAGCTATTTGTAGGTGTACTACGCGCCAAGCAAGTGACCATATCGCCTTGACTGCTCACCTACCCTAGTACTCTTTAAGGACAGACTTTTCTCTTTGGAACAGATAGATATCTTTTCAAATGACTTGTTTAAGGCCCTCGAATTTTGTTCATTCTATGTTTATTTAATTCTGTGCATATAGTACTTACTTATTATGTACATATTATACTGTTTATTCTGTGCATGTATGTCTGTTTTAATGTATTTTAAGTTCTGTCTGAAATCTCTGGTTACGTCAACATCACCTGACGTTAACATCAGGTTGACAGCAACTTGTGTGTTGTTGACTACATGGCCAGGGGATATAGATGTCCAGATCGATTGACGTCTACTTCCTATTAACGTCAGCAAAGTGGCCGTTTGCTTCTCCGACTGTGTTTGCGATTCCAGATCTAAAATGGTTGTGTTTTCTCTGGAACCCAATTAGGAAACGTTCCCCCAATGATTAGGAATCCTAATGCTAGGCGTACCCCGACTCTTAACCCGATATAACCTAAGTTTTTCGGCTAGGATTAGACTCTTTGGTTGAGAGGAAATGCTAGGGTTCATTTGAGAGAAAAGTAGAACTTCCTGAGGCTTGATCTAGCATTTGGGGAGGTTTTCTGATGATCTTCTCCGACTGGAAGGTGCTTCTGGTGTTGAAGGATCTTCCCCGACTCCAAGAGGCCATCTACTCAAGCGTGAAGATCGGATTTGGGTTGAGATTTGCACCTTCTTGGCTTGGCCGAGGAGGGCTTCATCGCCAAATTAAACTTTAGAGATTTTATTCCAGCAAGTAATTGAGGGGTATCATCCCTAGACATGTCCCCTAGGTTCTAAGTATTTTTACGGATTTTTATTTCGAGTCCTGGATCCCCCAATTCTCTCTTTTATGGGTTCGGTCTGCACTTTTCTGCAGACAAGAGTTGATGACACAATGTTGCCGCCAGTTCTTGAGTTGACGGCAACATACTGTGTCGTTAACCCACCTTGACGGCCAGACCCTTGCCGTCAATTCATCTGTTTTCTACAGAATTATGTTTTATCCTCTGTACTGTGATTTTCGGGTTTTTGGAGGTCTGTACATGCTGTAAAAATTATGATTGGTCAGATCATGAGTTTCTGTCGAATTCTAAGCATGATTTTAATTAATAATTTCTGTTATGGTGAATATGTATATTTTGATAGTATTTAATTATGAACAAATAGTTTGAATGCATGTTAATGTTATAGAGAAATTTCATGAACTTAGGATTACTGGTTGCATGTTTTAAACTTGTGAGCATCGACTATTTTACTGTCTACCATGTTAAGTGAATATTTTATTGAAATTACATGAAACATGTAATAATGTTAAAATAGTTTTATTGTTGCAAAAATTCTGGAAAATTGGTCATATGACATATTACATGTATAGAGTTAGTAGTTAATTTTGAGACTATTTTTGATATCTCTAGGTACTGTTTGTATTTTTAAAGGATATTAAAACACGTTAAGCATGCTTGATTTAAATAATGTAAATTCTAGTGATTAGCAACATGTTTAGGTATTATTATGATTAATTTGTCACTGTGGAATAGTCATGCTAAGTTCTGTAACCTGAAGTATGTATGTTTAATTAAAGTGCATATGAATGGATCAAATGGTGCATGTAAATAATGTAAATCATGTGGCTAAGTGAGAAAATGTGTATAGGTGAATCATGTGCCGGAATTGACACTGCTACCATAGAAGGCTGTGGAGCCGTACTGTAGAAAAGTCTTTATGAGAAGGCTCATTATGTATGTGAATCCTGTGGGCATCAGGATGAAATTCTAGAGGTGGACAAGTACCACAGGTTAGGGTGGAGAGGGCTTCTCCCAGTCTGCGCAGTTACTAAGATTCGTCACTATATTGCTTAGGTGACGGGTATGTGTTATGTGAATGTGTGTCCTTCTTTATGGTGGTTCGGACTATGTGTCACGGAAAATTAATGTGTAAAAGTGTGAAAAGTGTGAAATTGTGCAATGTGATCATGTGATAGTGTTGTGTAAATGTGATATCATGTGAAAAGATATGAAACCATGTGAATGTGATATGTTTATGTTAAAATAGCAAGTAAAGGTGTGAATATGTGTTAAGAAGTATGTGAAAAATGTTAGACATCATGCTAGGATTGTTAGTTACCTTGTGCTAAATTCTATGATCTATTTGTTTAGAAATATGAATGTTATGAATTAAAATTGGCACCATAATCAAGTTAAATATCATGTGTAGAAAGCATGTATAGGTCATTCATGTATATTTGCTTAATTGACATGAAGCATGTGCCATACTTCTCTTATTGTTTAAAAGAATAGTATGTATGTGATTGTGTAAGGATGTGCCTTTAGGTTGCTTGCTGGTCTTTTGAAAGACACATACTTGCTTTAACATACAGGTGAGACAGGTGTCTCCGTACTTGAGGAGGACATAGTGAGGAGCGACTCTGAGCGAGAGGAGTAGCTGCACTTGTGGAGATTGCTGCTTAGTTTACACTTTCTTTCATTAGTATGTGAATAATGTTTATATTACATGAACTTGTATAATTGTGGACATTTGTTATTTACATTGTTACTATATAGACTGTGAAATGTGTGAATGATGATGGAATGAGAAGTCTTTTATTTCTGCTGTACTCTCTCTTGTTATTTATGTACATCTCTACCTACTTTGTTGTGTTGGGTACATGTCCCACTATGACAGCGCCCTTTATATCGATGTGGATTGGTATAATCGTACCGATATAGAGAGGGTCATTACACGTGTCTTTTACTTTCACTTAATATTTTATTTCCTACAATTCTAACCCTGAGAAGAGATGCTTTGGTATGGTGTTTGTAGACATTTATTGTGGCTCTCTACATAACCATGCAACTATCTATATAGCTAGGAAGCAGTTGAGAAGCTCAAAATCTGAAGATGAACCTCTCAAACTGTCACGCCCCGATATTTAGCAGCGGAATAAATATCGGGGGCGTGATGATACAAATAGGCGTATCACAGTTGAGTACACAGAGTCACAATTGAATATAATAACACATTTGAGGCTATATTATGATCACCAAAAAGTATACTTTATTTCATTCCATTCAACTAGATACAACCTTACATAGAAAGAACTCACTAAAAAGGTTCATTATTCAAATAACAATGTTTCTCTAATACATCAACTACTCAAACAACTATTCCTAGACTATCAACTGTCATATGCGGGTGCTCATCACTCTTGCCTTGCCCTATCGGACTCCACTAGTTCCTCATCACTACCTGAAAAGGGCAGGATGAGAGGGTGAGCGAACTAGCTCAGTAGGATTTACATCTCAATATGTGCGCACTAATATACGTGATTACATTTTAATTAGGCAAGATATGAACATGTATATGATGACAATGTATGCAATACTAACAGATTGAATAGCATAATAGAACGGATCATATCAGATCAAATGTCGAGTTGCATATACAATGGACAGATATTTCAAGAGTAGAATCGTATCAAAAGAGATTGGCCACATTCAAACAGATATCATACGTTCACATGATCAGACGTATCGTATCAAATCTTAACATATCATATCAAACGAGGCACAATTTTCACAACTCTTGCTTATAGGATTAGTGTCATGCCATGCACCACAAGTCCATACTCCTGCGGTTAATAAGTACGTTGGGGCGCTCCTCCCCAGGACCAGACAGGGCCCCTATTGCACAGGCATTGGTCAAATGGACCGAAGTCCCAAATTGTGCCGAACAAACATATCATATTATGGCCACAGAGTTTCAATGACAAGCTCATAGTAAAAGGAACATGATCATTCATAGAGTCAAGGTATGACAATAGCTCAAGAGAACAAAAGGCAGTATAATGACGTATCATGTTTCATAATCCATTAATGTCTTGACATGAGGATATTTCTAAAGACAGATCGTATGCGGACATGTGCTTTCTATCTCCAGGGTACTTCATGGTACAACCAGCTCGGCATCTATGTGGAAATCCATAGAGAGCGGAGACTTACGGAGGTCTTAAGGAAAAGGTCGCTAGTCTACCAATTCAAAATAACCGGCAGAGAGCTCCCAATTCCCCAAGAAGGGTGTGCCTATTCGTGCAAATGTGTAAGTGACGAGTCACGGATCTTTCCTAGCATGTATGCATATGGACAAATAATTAATGAACACGGAAAGCATGTAACTATTGAAACTCATATGCAAATCATGATATTAACTTCACTAACAAGTCCATACTAACATGTATTCATCCCCCATTCACATCATATTCTTATCTTATCAATTGACAATAGGAAAGATCACAAGATAATCCAATGAACATAAGGACAATCACAATTACACATTAGAATCATATTCGTATCATTACCATTTTTCAATGGGTTGATTTCTTTTAGGTCCATGCATACTATATAACATCATGCACATGCTAGTAGACATCATGTAATGATCAGACCCAAGATATGTAATTTTTTGCAAGGGTAGTGTCGACACACCCTTACTGGTGTCGACACAATGCTTCAAACACAAGACAAAATAATGCAGAACTGGTCAAGTAGTGTCGACACTAGATCAAGTAGTGTCGACACTAGAGACAGCTCCCAGAAACCTTCTGGGTCAATCTGGGACAGTGTGTCGACACTAGATCAGTAGTGTCGACACTAGAGGCCTTCCCAGAACACTTTTGGGCTAATTGGGACAGTGTGTTGACACTAGATCAGGTAGTGTCGACACTAGAGGCCTCCCAGAAAAACATATAGGTCAGGGGTAACCCGAAAACACATCTCATGCAGCGATTTACTTACCCCGCTTATAACTCTCTAACGAATGACTTTTAGACAAAACGTTCAACACAAAATATGACGAGGACAACAGTAGAAGAACTTTGATGTTGGGGGTTTGATCAAATTCGGTCTCGAATCCTGAGAAAATTATGAAGAACATAAAGCTAAGTGCAGCCCGAAATCACAGTATCATGCAGCGACTCTCCTACCATGCTATAACTCTCTAACGAAAGACTTTTGGACAAAACATCCAACATAAAAGATGATAGTGACTACAAGTAGAAGAACTTTCATGAAGGAAGTTTAGTCTAATTCGGCCTCAAATCTCATGCATAATAAGATGAACGGGAAAAGCCCTAACTGTGCGAGACTTAGGGACCACTACGAATACACAAGTATACTCCATGAAAATTAGTCAAACCAAGTGCAATGAACCTAGACTCGAAGATCTACATGATGTGTGGTTTTCTTTAATCTTGGCCCGAGAACACCTACCTTTGAATGCTAATAACTCTCTGCAGATTTCTGAGTTGATGCAGAGCGAGGTTAAGGAAGACACGTTTCCCCAGCCGTTCTCCACAACCCAGCACTCCAACCTTGCTGCTAACGACCCCAACTTGTTGCTAACCCTTCCCTAAATATTTTGTGAGGAGTCCTTATAGTTTTAAGTTCTAATTCATGTCCCAATGGAACTAGGAAAGGGGCTGTGAATTCTGCTTTCTACTTTCCATAAAATCTGGGATTCTCTCACCCAAAGGAGGTAGCAACAGTTTAGGAAACCTCCTCTTAGAGTTGGGTCCGGTTTTGACTTACTTTACATGACTAATCATCCTAATTTTAACCCTAAATCACCCTCCCTATATTGCATAATTACATACACGAATTTCTGAGTATTTTCTTGTCCCAATTTCTATCCTTGGGCCAAGTGTGCTCCATTGGCCCAAATCTGTTAATGGGTCATTAATACATGGTGTTGGAAGTCTCTCCAACATGTTTATTTAATTTATGGTTGGGTTATTTTTCCGTGTAACAATTTTCCGACTTAGTTTCCTAATTCGGGTAATTTGTCACGTGTGACGTACACTCGGCCAATCGATTTTTCGTTGCACGAATTCCTCGAACACTTAGGGACAATATTTGGGGTTGATTTATAATTTTTACGGAATTTTCCGATGTGTTTTCTCACGTACAATAGTGGTACGTAAGTTCTATCATTCCGATAATACGGAAGTTATTTATTTACTAATTTCATACTTGAATTTGTTCATGTGACATAAGTTGTTCATTGATCCAATTCTTTTATGGACTATCCCCTCATATTGTTTGGAGTCCACCATAAATTTCTCATTTAGTTTATGATCTCATTTATACACCTAATGGGTTGTCCAACTTATTTCCTAATTACGATAAGAAGTCACACTAACTCTTAAATATATCCCAAATGACTTTTATTGACCCAAAATTCTTGATGGATCATTAGAGGATATTATTTGAAGTCCATCTATGATTTTTATTAATTTTCTGACTCATCTAAGTGTGTGATAATGATTTCCTGACTTATCCCCTAATACGATACTCAATCGCAAAACGCCTTAAACTTGGACCATCCGATTTTCCTTTGCATGAATTTCTCTGTGGGTCATTAGGAGTATTATTTAGAGTTGAACTATGGTTTTTATGAAATTTTCTAATGGGTTTTTGTATGTATGATAATGACACGTGCATTTTTGCTATTGCACAAATATTGAATATCATTTTCGATTTATTTCTAATTTTCCAATTACCGAATTTTCGGGGTGTTACATCCTCCCCCACTTAAAAGAATTTGGTCCCCAAATTCACATGTGTTTACGGGCTAGACTTACATGGAATCAAATTTTAAATTTACTCATGACATAATGATTGATTGATGATGTCACTTCAGGTCAAATAAAAACGAGTTAGAAATGATACCTCTCCTTTACCTCCTATTTGGGGTTGTGCTGCCATTTTTCCCTGAACTTGATTTCTCATTGGGCAATCCTTAACCTGTGGTCTTGGCTGCCACAACAGAAACACTTGTCCTGAAATTTCCAGCACTCCTCGGACGATGATTTATTTTGTTGCAATGCTGGCACTTTCTACAGGAGCGGGAACTAGTTTCTTCTTGCACTTCTTGCACTTCTTTCTCTTGTGCGATCTGTTACTGTTGTTGGTCCGTTTCTCTCTGGCTATAGGTTTGGAGTTTCCTGTGGTTGAATTTGTTTTCTTATTAGTTCGCCAACTCCTTTGCATCCATGGACCTTTCCTTTCATTTGTATCTCCCTTAGCCATTATTAGGGCATCCTCTAATAGTTGAGCAGCTTGTCGTAGTAGTGCTTTGGTAATCTTTGGACCGCTCTTTGTCCGTCCATAGATGGTGTAGGTGTATCCTCCATTGCTGTTTATTTAAGTTCCTTCAAAACAAACTATCACACGGTCAGTCTTCTTTACTCCTTGTGATGCCTTGTAACTTACAATTTTAGTTATTAAAAATTTGGACTAAGCCCAAGTTTCTACCCAATCTCACCAGGTAGGTACAAAGTTCTTGACACAAGTGAGGGTTATAATGACACTTATCCTATCATTCCTAATTGCCTAGGACTTAGGGGAAGCCCGACTCGTTCGGCAGCCATTAATACCTTCAAGATATTAATATAAGTCAGTCATCTAAATATATCACATGTGACTTCTATTCCCATGGTTCTACCCAAGCTCACATTAGGTACGACAGATTTTGACTCGTGTGATCTAGTTTCATCCTATGTTCCTATTCCCTTGGACCCTAAAGTTTAGGGCTCTGATACCAACTGTCACGCCCGATATTTAGCAGCGGAATAAATACGGGAGCGTGAACGATACAAATAGGCGTATCACAGTTGAGTAACGCAGAGTCACAATTGAATATAATAACACATTTGAGCTATATAATGTCACCAAAAGTATACTTTATTTCATTCCATTCAACTAGATACAACCTTACATAGAAAGAACTCACTAAAAAGGGTTCATTATTCAAATAACAATGTTTCTCTAATACATCGACTACTCAAATAACTATTCCTAAACTATCAACTCCTCATATGGCGTGCTCATCACTCTTGCCCTGCCCCATCGGACTCCACTGGTCCTCATCACTACCTGAAAAGGGCAGGATGAGGGTGAGCGAACTAGCTCAGTAGGATTTACATCTCAATATTGTGCGGGCACTAATATACATGATTAACATTTTAATTAGGCAAGATATGAACATGTATATGATGACAATGCATGCAATACTAACAGATTGAATAGCAGAGTAGAACGGATATCATATCAGATCAAATGTCGAGTTGCATATACAATGGACAGATATTTCAAGAGTAGAATCGTATCAAAAGAGATTGGCCATATTCAAACAGATATCATGCGTTCACATGATCAGACGTATCATATCAAATCTTATCATATCATATCAAATCAAACTTATCATATCAAACAAAGGCACAATTTTCACAACTCTTGCTTATAGGATCAGTGCCATGCCACGCACCACAAGTCCATACTCCCGCGGTTAATAAGTACGTTGGGGCGCTCCTCCCCAGGACCAGACAGGGCCCCTATTGCACAGGCATTGGTCAAATGGACCGAAGTCCCAATTGTGCCGAACAAACATATTCATATTATGGCCACAGAGTTTCAATGACAAGCTCATAGTAAAAGGAACATGATCATTCATAGAGTCAAGGTATGACAAATAGCTCAAGAGAACAAAAGGCAGTATAACGACGTATCATGTTTCTAATCCATTAATGTCTTGACATGAGGATGTTTCTAAAGACAGATCGTATGCAGGACATGTGCTTTCTATCTCCAGGGTACTTCATGGTACACCAGCTCGGCATCTATGTGGAAATCCATAGAGAGAGGAGACTTACGGAGGTCTAAGGAAAAGTCGCTAGTCTACCAATTCAAAATACCGTCAGAGAGCTCCCAATTCCCCAAGAGGGTGTGCTATTCGTGCAAATGTGTAAGTGACGAGTCACAGATCTTTCCTAGCATGTATGCATATGGACAAATAATTAATGGAACACCGGAAAGCATGTAACTATTGAAACTCATATGCAAATCATGATATTAACTTCACTAACAAGTCCATACTAACATGTATTCATCCCCATATTCACAACATTTCTTATCATTTCAATTGACAATAGGAAAGATCACAAGATAATCCAATGAACATAAGGACAATCACAATTACACATTAGAATCATATTCGTATCATTACCATTTTTCAATGGGTTGATTTCTTTTAGGTCCATGCATACTATATAACATCATGCACATGCTAGTAGACATCATGTAATGATCAGACCCAAGATATGCAATTTTTTTGCAAGGGTGTCGACACACACCTTACTGGTGTCGACACAATGCTTCAAACACAAGGCAAAATAATGCAGAACTGGTCAATAGTGTCGACACTAGATCAAGTAGTATCGACACTAGAGACAGCTCCCAGAAAACCTTCTGGCTCAATCTGGGACAGTGTGTCGACACTAGATCAGGTAGTGTCGACACTAGAGGCCTTCCCAAAACACCTTTTGGGCTAATTTGGGACAGTGTGTTGACACTAGATCAGGTATGTCGACACTAGAGGCCCTCCCAGAAAAACATATAGGTCAGGGTAACCCGAAAACACATCTCATGCAGCGATTTACTTACCCCGCTTATAACTCTCTAACGAATGACTTTTAGACAAAATGTTCAACACAAAATATGACGAGAACAACTATTAGAAACTTTGATGTTGGGGGTTTGATCAAATTCGATCTCGAATCCCGAGAAATATGAGAACATAAAGCTAAGTGCAGCCCGAAATCACAGTATCATGCAGCGACTCTCCTACCATGCTTATAACTCTCTAACGAAAGACTTTTGGACAAACATCCACATAAAAGATGATAGTGACTACAAGTAGAAGAACTTTCATTAAGGGTTTAGTCTAATTCGGCCTCAATCTCATGCATAATAAGAAGAACGGGAAAAGCCCTAACTGTGCGAGACTTAGGGACAACTACGAATCACAATGTATACTCCATGAAATTAGTCAAACCAAGTGCAATGAACCTAGACTCGAAGATCTACATGATGGTGTTGGTTTTCTTTATCTTGGCCCGAGAACACCTACCTTTGAATGCTAATAACTCTCTGCAGATTCTGGGTTGATGCAGAGCGAGGTTGAGGAAGACCACGTTTTCCCCAGCTGTTCTCCACACCTCCAGCGCTCCAACCTTGCTGATCACGACCCCAACTTGTTGCTAACCTTCCCTAAATGTTTTGTGAGGAGTCCTTATAGTTTTAGAGTTCTAATTCATGTCCCAATGGAACTAGGAAAGGGGCTGCGAATTCTGCTTTCTACTTTCATCAAATCTGGGATTCTCTCACCCAAAGAAGGTAGCAACAGTTTAGGAAACCTCCTCTTAGAGTTGGGTCCGGTTTTGGACTTACTTTACATGACTAATCATCCTAATTTTAACCCTAATTACCCTCCCTAATTCTTGCATAATTACATACACGAATTTCTGAGTATTTTCTTGTCCCAATTTCTATCCTTGGGCCAAGTGTGTTCCATTGGACCAATCTTGTTAATGGGTCATTAATCATGGTGTTGGAAGTCTCTCCAACATTTTTATTTAATTTATGGTTGGTTTATTTTTCCGTGTTAACCAATTTTCCGACTGTTTTTCCTAATTCGGGTAATTGTCACGTGTGACGTACACTCGGCCAATCGGATTTTTCGTTGCATGAATTCATTTCGTGGAACACTTAGGGACAATATTTGGGGTTGATTTATAATTTTTACGGAATTTCCGATGTGTTTTCTCACGTACAATAGTGGTACGTAAGTTTTATCATTCTGATAATACGGAAGTTATTTATTTACTAATTTCATACTTGAATTTGTCATGTGACAAGTTGTTCATTGATCCAATTTCTTTTATGGACTATCCCCTCATATTGTTTGGAGTCCCCATAAATTTCTCATTTAGTTTATGATCTCATTTATACACCTAATAATGGTTGTCCAACTTATTCCTAATTACGATAAGAAGTCACACTAACTCTTAATATATTCCAAATGACTTTTATTGACCCAAAATCTTGATGGATCATTAGAGGATATTATTTGAAGTCCATCTATGATTTTTATTTAATTTTCTGACTCATCTAAGTATGTGTGATAATGATTTCCTGACTTATCCCCTGATTACGATACTCAGTCGCAAAACGCCTTAAACTGGACCATCCGATTTTCTTTGCATGAATTTTCTATGTGGGTCATTAGGGAGTATTATTTAGAGTTGAACTATGGTTTTTATGAAATTTTCTAATGAGATTTTGTATGTCTGATAATGACACGTGCATTTTTGCTATTGCATAAATATTGAATTTATCGTTTTCGATTTATTTCTAATTTTTTCAGTTACCGAATTTTCGGGGTGTTACACACGTCTCCCAACTCACAATGTCAAATTCTTTTGAAACATTATATTCCAATGAGAACAAAGACCTTGAAGCTATATTAGGAGCTGAAGTTTGAACAACGCTATACTACAGATTCACCGACTCGAATATTCAGAAATTCATATAGAGAGATTCAAATATTCATACCCTTATAGAGAATAGATCTACATACCTCAAGAGAGACAAGAAGCAACGAAGCTCAAAAGAGAAGAGTGCTCACAGCAAATCTGAGGAGAGCAATCTGTACAAGCAAGACGACTCCAAGCTCTCTGCTCTTCTACTTTCAGAAGCTTGTCTGTGGGTGTTTAGATAGTTTGAGTTCTTCTTCTCAGTCCACCCTTTAGTTGAAAGAGTTCATAACTGTCAAGCATATTTGCACATCTCTTTTTGATCTTCTATGTTTGCTTATTCTCTGAGCAAGCACCCTGTCTACCCTTCATTTAGAGTAGAAACCAGCAGGGGTTTTTCCCTGTAATTCTCCTTTTGTAAAAGGAAGACCCTACTGTGGTAGGTGTTGTTTGCCCCTTTGGTAATGGAAGACTTGCTAGGGAGCAAGTGGTTGTAATACCTCTCATTATAGAGAAGACCAAGGTTCTTGGTAGTTAGTGGAAAATCTCAAGTTGCGCTGGGGATTGGACATATGCTCCTAATTGAAAGGAGGTCTGAACTAGGATAATTCCGTGTGCATTGTTTGTGATTGTTTCGACCTAGTTACACTGTTTCACACACCACACAAGGTACTAATCGTTATGTCAAGTGTTCTTTCAGATTATGATAACTATTAAATTACAAAAAGTCCTATTCACCCCTCTCTAGGACATCTAAAGTACCATCTTGATCCAACATCTTTAGTGTGGCCAGCAATCTCAACATAGAACAGAGTAACATCATCTTATTCACAGTATATTCTTAAGTTAGGTTCATACTTAGTCTCTTTGATAAGGAGATAAGGGGACCGAGGATAAGTAAATCATGTATAGGCTATTCATTTTAGGAGATTTTTTTGTTTAAGATGTTTAAATGAGGGATAGTTAGGAATGAGATAACTTTTAATGTGATATGATGTGATGTGTCAGAGTGTGTATACTTACACCCTTTATACCTAGTTTGACACTATTTAAGTAGGTATAGGGAGAGATACATAATTTTCTAGAATGAAATATTATAATTAATGAGTTATTTTTGGGGATAACTTTTATCCCCCCTCCATAGGTGGGATAGTTATCTCTCCTTTTATTACCTTTTTATTCTGGATAACTTTTATCACTCTTGCTTATCCTATCTCAAGTACCAAACTAGACTCATGTTATACATAAATTTGTTGTTGTACTACTTAAGTTAGGTTCATCTCTCTCTCTCTCTCTAATATGCTATCCTCTCTCGTTCTCTCTCTCTCTCCCGGTGCTCTCTTCTTTCTCCATCATTACTTTCCCTTTTTTTCTCTCTCTCTCTCTAATGTGCTATCCTCTCTATCCCTCTCACTTAATTTGCTCTCTCTTTCTCCCTCCATCATTACTTTCCCTCTCTCTCTCTCTCCCTCTCCTGCGTACGTATTATGGACTTAAAACCAGTGCTAAAAGGGGGATAAACTCCATTATCTCATTATCAAACCCACTCGCGCATATGGCAACTTTGTCTCTCTTTATCTCTTTATTTATTTCTTTCTATCTTGCATAGGTGTCGCCTTCTTGGCCCTGTCATCTTGTTGCTGTGGTGAGAGGTGAGACGTCGCCACAATAGGAGAGCACTATGGGGAGTGATGACTGACTCCCTATATCTCTCTATTGTTCTCTCTCAATTTCTCTCTTCGAAAAAAATATAAGACAGAGGTTGATGTGACATAAATAAAGTAAAAAATAAAGAGAAAGTGGCAAATTTGCTCAAATGACATAAAAGATATAGTTTTGTAAATATTTTAAAACTGGATATAAATTTTTAATAAAATTTCCTTTACAATATTTAGACAAAATTATGATATGTGTGCAAATATGCTTCAAAATAATATTTTATAAGGATGATTTTCCAGACGAGAAACCAATTTCATCCCTCTGACTGGAGCATGTTTTGTTGGAGAATGGCCGGTGGTAAAGAAAATATGTTGGCAGAAATGTTTCTGAGGTGGGCTACCATTGATCTAAGTATTGATCCGTACGTTCTGTTGTGCTTCTGAGGTAGTGTTTATGAAAGTGTTCGTAGGGATTTTACACTGCATTTTTTTGACGAAATTCAACGTGTTCCCAAAGACGCCTGGTATAAGCTTCCGTGTAAGTGAATTTTTGAAGGAGGAGAGAGATAGAGACAAAAATCTCTGACACTGATTTGGCCAAAGCGGCATGACGACCGCTTCTCCTCGGAATCAGCAGGGGCAAATGTTTGAGCTTTTTTTCAATATTTTTCAGAGCCTTTCGCCCCTTATAACGTGAAAGGCGTGAACAACGAGGCTAAAAATTGTACTTGTACAGGATGTAATTTGCTAAGAGTAACGATTAGTGCCCGACACCCTAGGCACTAATACTTTGTTGGAACGTCTGGACATACTACGTGGGCGCCACCATAGCGACAGAGACGGTGGGTGGTTGTCGGCGGCGATAGGCGGCGGTGGACAATGATGGACTGTAGGCGGAGACAACCAACGCCGGGCGGCGGGCTGCAACGGGCGTAGCGGGTGGCGGCCGACGGCGGACCGACCACTATATGTCTATTTGTCACTATTAGGTAGCTATTTGTTATCCTTATGTATAGTTATTTGTCACCAGTAGATAACTATGTTTGTCATTATTTGATAATTATTTGTCACCGATAGGTAGCTACTTGTCACCGATAGATAGCTATTGTCACTATTTGATAGTTATTTGTCACTGGTAGGTATCTTTTTGTCACGGGTAGATAGCTATTTATCACCGGTAGATAGCTATTAGTTACGGATAAATAGCTCTTGTCACTAGTAGGGTAATTATTTATTATCAATAAATAGTTATTTGTCACCATTATATATATATTATCACGGATAAATAGCTATTTGTCACTGCTGGTCGTCGGTCACTAACCACCGCCGATGGTTGGTTGTCGATGGTTGCCACTGCGATGACCGCCGTCACTCGTGTCGGCTAGCCACCGTCGTTTGCCGCCAACCGGCCACCGCCACCTGCAGCCCTGTCGTCACGGTGGCTCCCGCGTGGTACATCCGGGTTACATGCACAGACATTCTAACAAAAAATTAATATCCAGAGTGCCAGACACTAATGATTTTCTCTAAGAAAACTCTTATTGTAAACTACCACAGTGACGATTTACAACAAACTCAGTCAGGTCTATTGAAGAGACTGATGTCATTGGAGGTGGACCCGTTCTTAATTTGTTGTAAACCCTAGTTTGGGGGTTGCACCAAACTGTTATCTTTTCTCTATTTGCTAAAGTCAATTTTATTGATTTTACTTTTTCAACTGTACTTTCAAATCGATATCTCAGCACAGCGGGAGCAAGGCAGCGGACAGCCCCCTTCTCTCTAACCAAAGAGGTCGGGGGTCTTGACAAATTCCGTAGTTGCAGCAGGGAAGCGACCTTACTGGGGCACGCCTCCCGCAACGCTAGGTAGCCGCCCACGTGAGACGTGCCACACGGTCGGTGCACGCCGGCATTTGGCTTCCGGCGCTCGGTTCTCATCTCTTCTGAATTCGCACGCCGGGTTCACATCTCCCGTGCCAACCTCCAGACGTCCGCGGGATCCTACGTAAGTACGCATGTACGTACGTACGTACTTCTAGCTGCTCACGCGCCTCGCAGAGGGAATTCCAGAGCCTTTTCATCTCCTTATTATTTATCTATAATTTGATTTGTAGGGACATGTTTCTTGAATGAAAGGGAGCGATACTTGTTACAATAAAAATAAAATACATTGTAAAATAAAATAATTTATTAATTGAAAGATTGGGAGAGAAATTTATCAAATCTTCTCTTAACTAATAAAATTATCTTATGACAATCTAACTCATCTTGAATATTTTAATACATATTTCTCTTATTAGTATATACATACCTACTACTTTTAATATATATATATATATATATATATATATAAATTCAATCAAAAAATATTGGAAAGTTTTTAAAATAATCTTATTTTAAAAAATTTACACAAATATATCATGATCTAATATATTTACAAATCTATATCTCCCACTTACATCGATTCAGTATAACTTACACATTTTTTTTTATAGTTTACATTCTTTCTCTGTAAGTGAGAAATATAGATTTATAAATATATTAAAATTAGATATATTTATATAAATATTTTTAAAATGAAATTATTTAAAAAAAATCTCGAAATATTTGATCATCGTCATCAGTCGTCCCGGCTCCACCGTCCTGCCCTCTTCTTGGTGGAATTCGTTGGGCGAAGCTGTCTGATCCTCTCTCTCCGTCTCAACCGCTCTCGCCCCCGACCACACAAATCGTTCTGGCTGTGAAGAAAAATGTTGATTTCCAACCTTTTTGTTTCGTTGGCTTACGCCCCCCCTCTTCTCCCTTCCCTTCCTATGAGCTTGGTTTCCTGCACCCCTGCGGCACTCCACCTCTCTCTCTCTCACCCACACACACACATGACACACACAGAAAAATGACGGTGACGACGTAGGAACTTGACTTAGCGGCAGCCGACAGAGCAGACCTCCGCACCCAGAGCAACGGGAAACGGCGGCTCCCCCCGGCGAATCCCCGCCGGCCGCAAAATGTCAATTTCCGGTAAGGCAGATCTGAGGATGCCGCTGCCGCTTCTCTCGGAAGGCGGCAGATGCGACATCTACTTCCTGTGCCCCGGGGAGGTCTTCCTGGGGGCGTGGACGCGTGCCCTGCTGTACTCGCTCCTCCTCGCCTACTGCTTCGTCGGGCTCTCGTCCATCACCGCTCGGTTCTTCCGGTCGATGGAGAACGTCGTCAAGCACTCGCGAGACGTCGTGACCGTTGACCCCGTCACCGGTGAGGAGGTCGTCAGGCGCGACAAGGTCTGGAGCTACGTCATCGCCGATATCACGCTGCTGGCGTTCGGGACGAGCTTCCCTCAAATCTCTTTGGCCACGATAGACGCCATCCGCAACATAGGACAGCTCTACTCAGGAGGTGTATTGTCTTCGCTCCTTGATGCCTTTTCATGTCTCTTCTGGTCTTTGAGTATCTCGTCTCGTCGTGGCATTTGTTCCGAGTTCATTCTTTCACCGATGGGATTCCAGAATGCGGGATGTCCTCCCTCCCTTTACATATCGGCCTTCTGGAACACCTTGTCCGCATTTATCTTTAAATTTCTGTGCAATTATTCCTATTATCTCTGTGAGTCCATTCTCATTAATTATCATCAGATGCCATCTCTATTACGTTAATGCCTGAGGTAGATCGTTGTTTTTTCCAGTGGCCAGCAGCAGTCTTCATCTGCATTAGGACCTCTATCTGTTTTTGCCGATTGGTCGCTGTCAAGATTATTGTGATAAATGCTAACTCTTATTGAGGCTCGTTCTTGGTCGCTGATATACATATACGTACTCTATGTTTACAGGCTATGAACCAGTAATGGCTTATGGCTGTGTGGGGAAGCTGAATGTACCCAGTTGTATTATTTTGCTATTTCCTTTCTGTACTTCTGTCTTATGTTGTGATGTTATTCATTAACCTGTGACTGTGCTTACTGCTTAGTAGTCTCTCAAGATTGATGCATTTTGTTTGTTTGTTTTTAAATATTTAAATATTTTAATTTACTACTAATCTCACCTTTAAGAAAAAGTTATCCACAAATGTTCTTTATGCATTCTACTTTTTTGTGAGAATTTATTGCTGTTTCCATTTCTCATTGTATCTTATATGTTCTTACCACAATTTGGGATGTCCACGTGTTCACAGGTTTGGGTCCTGGGACGTTGGTTGGTTCTGCTGCATTTGACCTGTTCCCAATCCATGCAGTTTGTGTAGTTGTTCCTAAAGCTGGCTCATTAAAGAGGATATCAGACTTGGGTGTTTGGCTTGTTGAGCTCTTTTGGTCCTTTTGGGCTTATGTTTGGCTTTATATAATCCTAAGGTATTATATTATATTTGATTGTTTACTCTATCATTCAGTGTACCGGTGACTTGATGTATGTATTAGTTTCATGCCATATATGTGAAGATGAAACACTAATATGAATTTAGTGGTATAAGTTTTGAATGAATGGGTTTATGGGACTATGTTTTAATTACAATCTCAGTAGCTGAATTAGAAAGATTACATATGCCTAGATCATATTTCCTTTGAAGATTGGTATTGTGAGCTTGAACTACTCAACCCAAAAGGATAATCTTCTATCTGTCAACCGTATAGGCATCTCTCCAGCTGTAGGAAATTGTTGCAAAGCTGGCAGCAATTGTACAAGCATGAAATCTCTAATTAACCTATGAATGTCCTAGATTGATGGGAAAAAATTTATAACCATCATGTTTGCCTGAATGTCAAGTATCCAATTACCTTCCATTTCATTTATGTAATTTTCTATCGCTGTTTGACCACTTATGTTTTTTAAAGGACTTGTTTGCTGTGACTTTCCATGGCATAAATGAAGAAAAGGAGTAGTAAGTCACATGGCATAAATGAAGAAAAGGAGTAGTTTTGGCAAACACTCTTCAATCCAAACAGGCTCAAGTTTACATGGGTAGGGTAGGAAGAAGTCTCGTCATGTTGGAAGCGAAATCCTCCCTAATGTCGGGAAATTGATATAACAAGCCTTAGTTAATGATTGTTTTACTTCTCTGCTATAGATGTGTGAAACTTTAGAAGTAGTGGATAAATCAAGTTCCTTATCCCAATCATATGGGCCATCTTTAAAAGTTATTTAATTCCTGCATAATTCTGCTTTGCAAGTTAGACTGATGTGAGAACAAAAGATACTATACTTTTTTACTATCCTTAGCTGTTAAGGTAAATGACAGAGTTAATGTTTCTAGGTATGGACACCAAATGTGGTTACAATTTGGGAGGCGTTGTTGACAGTATTACAATTTGGATTGCTGTTGCTACATGCCTATGCTCAGGACAAGCGCTGGCCATATTTATCTATTCCATTGTTAAGTTTCTTCATTAAACTTAAAAGCTTGAATCATGTATCTCCATTGATTTCTGTTTCAAAACAGCATACTATTGCTGTATTGAATCCAATGGTGCTGATGCTTTCATGCATGATATGTCTGACCTATTATATATTTTAATTACATAATCACATCCCAGGGAAAGAACTGAGAGGCCAGAAGATTGGGTCCACAGGAGACTGCTGCTATATTTGATCATAATGATAATCAGTATGATGAGTGCTCTGAAATACTTTACATTGATGGGGACCAAGATAGGAGGATAGTTGACATATTCTCTATCCATTCTACGAAAAGCACAGGTACTTGACATCCTGATACAGTTCTTACTTTTAATGTATGGTAAGCTTAGCAATATTGGGAGGCCACTTAAGGTTGTGTTTTCTCATATCTTTGTTCATGCACAGAACATAGAGCCTCTCAGATTCACACTTGTAATGTTACTTGCACCTTCTTGTTGTCTGTCGACTCCTTCACCCTGCTTTGTCTTCCTCTGAATATTGTTCCTAGCCGTCCTTTGCCACCTGCCTACTGCTGAGTACAAACAGGTGCCTTCCTCTTCTTCTCTCTCTTTGCATTCTCCTTCCCTCTCTGTTTTCCTCATACTTACTGCATATCCCCTCTTTCCTTTTCATTCTGGCCTTTCTAGAGAAAATGAACCCTTCAGACTCCTTTCTTGAGGAGATGTTAAGCTCCTTCATAGGATTCATCCCCCTCTCTTTTCTCTTTCTTTTCATTCATATCTTCCCCTGAGCTGGCCAAGAGGGTTCCTAGTCTTCGGAGAGAAGAATGTGCTGGGGTTCCACCTTGGTTCACTGAACTTGCATGTGTGATTGTGCTGCAAGCTGCATAGTTTTATGAAGAAGTGTGCTGCAACCTCATGCATGCAATTGGGCACTTTCCACTATCCTGCATCACATTCACTGATCAGGGGATAAAATAGAACAAAAAAGTGTTTGGAAATCCTGCCTCTTTAGGACAACTGACCAAAGCATACTGCTTAGGAATTGCTTATGCAGCTTATCCATTAGCATGTCAATTTTGTTAGGGGCATCTCCAAGGTGTCACCAGCTCATAAAAAGCCAAAAAAACAAATTTGGTCAGCAATCGGCTAAAACCAGATTGTGATTAGAGTTAATACTCTAGGGAGGCCCCTTGAGCTATGCACGAGCGTGAATCGACCAATCCCAATCTGGATCAGCTGATTAAACTTGGAATGGCCATGCCTATCAGATTCCTCACTTGAAGGCTGATCTCATTCAAAAAATTAAAATATAATACAAAATAATATTAAAAAAAAAACCTGATTTGGTTCAAAGCAGACTGAAACTACAACATGGTTGTGAATTGGCCGATTCTTTCATGAACAGGCCGATCTTGACTCATTAAGATATATTAAAACATAGTTTTTATAAATATATTTTTATATATTTGTGTCTATGTAATCACAAGTGTGAGGTGAGCGAGGCAACCAAGGGTCGCCTCAGCCTCAATGGCCCAAGCGATGGTCTAGGGTTTGAGGTGATTTATTGTTAATAATAAAAAATAAATATATGTGAGAGAGGACATTGAGAGGGAAGAGATGAAGGGGGGGGTTTGGCCTTCTCTGTGTCTCATAGTGAGAGAGGGAAAGAAGAGTAAGCCCCTGAGTGAGTGAGATAGTAGTAACAGGAGAGAGAGAAGGGGAGCTAAGCCCCTGAGTCTCCATCCGGCTACGAAATCTCCTTAATCCCCCTCCATGCCGAGTTAATCTCCATGGAGGGTTTCAAAAGAAACCCTAATGCAACCCATACCTCCACATCGAGCAAGTCTCTGTGGAGGTAAAAATTAAATCGTGTTCTTGGTGTTTAAATACCTTCCATATTGAGCAAGTCTCTATGGATATAGGGGATTTAAACATCTTGTTCTGTGCTCTAAATGCTTCCATGTCGAGCAAGTCTCCATGGGTATAAGCATTTAGATGCATATGTTCTTCCCTCCCGTCGGCAAGTCTCGGGAAGGGTGAGTGTTTGTGCTCATATGTATATATTTTCTAAAGGAAACTCTGCCCAAGCGGAAGTTCTGTCCGAAATATACTTAGCAGAAGAAAAGATGATGTCCTTAGAAAACCAGTCTTCCAACGCTTGGGTGCCACTGTACGCCCTAAGCAGAAGAAAAGAAGAACATGCAGATCACTAAAGAAGACATGTACATATACACATGCTATGCCTCTAACATCAATCTGCCTGTAATAGCTGACCAGACGGAAACTTCAAATATGGAGTAGCATCCTATGGTGTCTAGTCACAAAAGAGAGCAAGCTCGAGCCTGGCTTGACTGGGTAAATGTGGAGGTGGACTTACCACACCAAAATGAAGGAGGCATGGGGGCTGCCGACATTGCCACCACATCAAATCACCTTCTGGATCAGGGTCGACCTGCTGAAAACCCTAATATCAGGGTACCCTTATCGCCAAATCTAGAAATGGACAAGAAAATCAAAAGCTAAAGGCTATGTTGGAAAGCCTTATGCAACAATTGGGAATGGCGGCGCCACTGCCACCACAACCATCGCCACCTCTACAGCCTCCACTACAGGCACAACAGATATTGCAACCTCAGCAACTTTAACAAGCTAGCCAGCAGCATGCCTATAATGGCACCCCAGCCTGGGAACGTGCTACCAAATACACCCCGTGTAGAATAGATTATGGTTAGACAACCATTGAAGTTCCAAATTCAAGCCATGAGGAAACTCAAGAGGGCAGATGATACAGAACAAAGGCATGACGCACCACAATTAAATACTTCATTTGAAGGAACAATGGTCTCTCAGAGGGCCATGATCGAACAAATAATTGAAGCAAAGATGGCTGAGCAGAACGAGGGGTCTGCCACCTATGACCTGTATAGGGTACCATACTATGTACACCATCTCTTTAAAAAGCTCCAACAGAACACCCAAAAGTCCCAAAATTCTCAAAATTCAATGGGGAGGGGTCACCTCATAAACAAATAGCTCGTAACATGCGCAATGGGAGGACTGACAACTGAAGAGTCATACCTTTTGAGGTACTTTCAACATCACTTACTGGGTCAACCTTTCAATGGTATGCCCGATTGAAGCCCAACTCAATAGTTGGTTGGGAAGATATGCAAAGGAAATTCTTTGAACGCTTTAGAGTGACAGAAAGAAGAGTCACTTTAGCAGAATCATATCCTTAAAGCAAAATAAAAATGAGTCTGCTCTGGACTTCATCAAAAGATGGCGTGACATGAGCATGAAATGTGAAACAACCACCGGCACATGAAGATGCGGTGAAACTATGCCAAAGAAGTCTGAAGCCAGAAATCAAGGGAAAAGCTCCTAGGGGCCAATATCCGGACATTTGAACATCTCAAACAACACAAGTGGCAGAGATAGAAATCCTCTTGCCGAAAATCCCACTGCTTTATATGGAAGGGGTAAACTCCTAAAGACGAAAACACCAGGTCACGAGAAGTAAATACCGTGGACTTTCGGCAGCCCTGGGGAAAGCTGGGGGCAAGGGGGATACCCCCGCCTCTTCAAATTCAAAGAAAGGAGATCAGCCCCACCCTAAGTGAGAGGCTCAACACTCCTTATCATTTACCAGGGAGCACACAAAGAGTTGTTGGACATATGTCTCCAAGAGAATCTCATCACTCTCCCAGAGCCAAGCGCAGCCCAGAAGAAGCAACAATGGTGGATAAGCCCAATTATGCCCATATCATCGCGTGTTGGTCACGCTCTAGAAAATGCTATTTGTTCACAAAATCGAGTAGAAAAACTAATTCAAGCAGGAATTATTGACATGGCTGAGCACTTGGTAATCCACCAAAGCTACACCGACAACAAAAACTCACGTTCTCTGCCAACGTGATCCATGTTATGGCCCAGGCTAGGTCCCAATGAAGCCAAGCACAAATGGCGCAGGCTAGATAGCTAGATGAGCTGTCCAGAGTCGCTGCATATCACTCCCGAGGGAGGTAGTGGAAGGTCCTATATAAGCAACATTCCACCATGAGCAAGAAGAAGCTAGCTGGACCCTGGTGAATACAAACAATTGGTCAGCCCCTAAAAAAAAAAACTCCAAAAGAAAGAACAATATATAGAAATCATACCTCGGTGGCGTCGCCTCACCTAAAGAAATAGCCAAAAGAAACAATCCTCCAGAATTGACAGTCTTGAGAAAGGAAAAAAAAAAAAAAATCAAAAGAAGAATGAGAAGAGGAAGAATCTACTGTTGAAATAAACAAGCTAATGCCTGCAGTGGCAATAAATGAGAAATCATCTCAAACACCAATTAAGGAAGCGGCAAAGGTTTGGTCCCTCGGAGCTGAACAACTTCCTCTAGAAAAAAAATGAATGAGAGCAGGAAATGGGCAACAATGCCGCAATCCTCCCTCCACCACAGGTGCAATGGTTTAGCAAAATGATGCCCCCTTACAAGACAAACAAAGTAAAAAAAATAATGGGGGATCTCCAAAAAGAAAAGAAAGGAAAAATCACCGTCAATAAAGAAACAACGACAACATTAAAGCTCAGCATGCAGTTGGAGGATCCTGAGCGAAGGCCATTATAGCCGCATAGGCCCATTGTCAAGCTTGGAACTAATGTCATCAGCCAAATGATAGAAGCTGGCATACCACTGCCATTGAATCATATACAAACGACAATCCCTCAGGAGGTCTACACATTGGAGCCTCTCAAATTCTGTTTGGCTTACCATGCTGAAGGATAGCCAATAGTGTTCTATAAAGGGAAGCTTGTATCCAAACAACCTCCAAATGATTTTGGCTAAAGATGCCACTAAGTTGATGGAAATGGTCGAAGATCCGAAAGACATACCAGAGCATATAAAGGCAAAATGTCAGAAGCAAAATATTCAAGTTCAAAGTCAAACGAAAGCTAAGCTATATCAAGCAATGTGATACCCTACCAATGTCAGGAGGCAACCACCAGTCCCCCACAACGACAAAAGAGGTCTCGGATAGGAGACACGGGAAGGTCCCGCAGCTCACTATGTTGTAAATATGGTCAGCATAAAGTTTCCAATAATTGAAACAAAGATGGGTGAGAATGACGCCCAGATGGACGAGGATTTCTCCACAAATGAAATAAGGGTGTTCAAAACCCCAAAGAAAATTCAAGAAAAGGTTATCCTTCGAGAGCAAGAATGGAAGGTATCACCTTACATAAATTGACAAAGAAAGGAGCCCATTCATATGGGACTACGGATGTCAGAAAGTCATTGATAAAATAATATTTGTTCAATCCTCCTATGCTGGGGGCACCTATCAAGGGCAAGCTTTAATGCGGCCATGTGTGCATCACTAGGGGTATTACTAGCTTTAAAAATGAAAAAAAAAGAAGGAAAAAAAGTGAGAAGAAAGAAAAAGAAAAAAAAAAGGAAAAGAAGAGAAAAATAAAGAGAAAAAAAGGGGCGGCAGTGCATGACGAGTGCTTAACAACCCATCCAGTGCCAGAAGACTCTCATTTGAATACAAAATTGATTGATGAGGAGGTGCTCCTGCTCAAGAAACTTATGAAGCACAAGAAACTCACCTTAAATATTGACAATAATTTGATGAGGCTGCACGGGCTTCTTTGAAGGCTGATGGCACATCAACAAATATGGCAGGGATAGGAATTGTCTCGTGACCCCAAAAAAAAAAGAGATTTGCATTATTCATATGCTTTAATGGAATCCCTCACAAAGAATGAAGCAAAATATGAAGCCCTCATAGTTGGCTTGGAAATCGCCCTAGAAATGGACATAGATGTACTGAAGTATTTGGCAACTCGTTGCTGGTCGTCCAACAAATGTTGGGCATTTTTGAAGTCAAAAAAAAAGAAAAAGAAGTGAAAGCCTATTTTGAGGCAACTACAAAACTCCTACAGGATGTTCCTTTCCCTTGTCTATGAGACCGAAGCAGTCTGAGCTCTCATCTTATAGGGTAGCTCTCCACTACAGGCTCCCTACTGAAGAGGAAGACTAAATCGAAAGACGGCTTGAAAAGTTGTCAAATCTGAACGAAAAGCGTTTGGTGGCGTACCAACATCTTCAAGAGTATCAAGCATGGATGTCCCGCGCTTTTGACAAGATAGTAAAGAAAAAGAGCTTTAAAGGGGAGATCTTGTCATGGTCAAGCAAAAGGACGTCATGGCCTCCCGACCCAAAAGCAAATTCATAGCCAATGGATTGGCCCATTTGTGGTCGACAAAGTGTTTGAAGGCGGCGCCTACACAGTAGTCGACCAAAAGGGAAATGTTATGTTCCCGCCTTTAAATGGCAGACACGTGAAATTGTACCATACTCTCGAGTGTGAGTACGTCTACACAATACAACAGGTGGATCCGACTTTGGTACACACTGAAGATATATAAGTGATCTCTGCAAGATCTTCCAAATAAAAAATAAAAAAAAGAAAAGAAAAAAGAAAAAGGAAAAAAAAAAAAAACAAAAAAAAACGAGGTGTCTCGGCAGACTTGATCTATTACTCTTTTAAAATGGATCAAGGGCAAAAATGCCTAAAACCCAGCTGAGGTAGAAACCCGAAAGGACGCCTCAGGTAAAAATGGGAAACCCTGCTGCATGAAAATCCGAAAGGGCGTGCAGACAAAAGAAAGAAGGGGCTAATTGTGGTAAAAACCCAAAAAGGGCATCACAATTGGTATATCAAAAAAAAAGAAAGAGATGAGGGTACTCTCTCGACCTTTCTTAATAGCGAGATTGAGTTATCCCGCATTCCTTATAAAAGGAAAGATACAAGAGTTGTCATGACGAAACAACCCTTAAGTTCATTCAAATGAATAATCTAATTCTGGGGCTACGACCGAGACAACGATGATTGTGTCTTTCCGCCCTTATAAGAAGTGTGGGAGACTCGAACTCTGCTCAAAGAAAGAGAGAGGAGGAGAACCCAAACAAAAGAGAAAACTCTCGTTCCAAAAAAAAAGAGAAAAGAAAAGAGTCAAATTTCGAGCTTCTTTGGCTAACAAGTCATCATGGCCAGTCAAAAAGCTCAAAATCTGGACCTCTTGGCTAACAAGCCGTCAAGGCCAGTCAAAAGTCAAATCTCGAGCTTCTTTGGCTAACAAGCCGTCAAGGCCAGTTAAAAAGCTCAAAATCCAGACCTTTTGGCTAACAAGCCGTCAAGGCCAGTCAAAGGTCAAAACCCATGTCTTTTGGCTAACAAGCCGTCAAGGCCAGTCAAAAGTCAAATCCCGGGCTTCTTTGGCTAACAAGCCGTCATAGCCAGTCAAAAAGCTCAAAATCCAGACCTCTTGGCTAACAAGCCGTCAAGGCCAGTCGAGGGTCGAAACCCATGTCTTTTGGCTAGCAAGCTGTCAAGGCCAGTCAAAAGTCAAATCCCGAGCTTCTTTGGCTAACAAGCCGTCAAGGCCTGTCAAAAAGCTCAAAATCCTGACCTTTTGACTAACAAGCCGTCAAGGCCAGTCAAAAGTCAAATCTCGAGCTTCTTTGGCTAACAAGTTGTCAAGGCCAGTCGAAAAGCTCAAAACCCAGACCTCTGGCTAACAAGCCAACAAGGCCAGTCAAAGGTCAAATCCCATGCCTTTGGCTAACAAGCCGTCAAGGCCAGTCAAAAGTCAAATCTCAAGCTTCTTTGGCTAACAAGCCGTCAAGGCCAGTCAAAAAGCTCAAAATCCGGACCTCTTGGCTAACAAGCCGTCAAGGCCAGTCAAAGGTCAAGATCTTCATCTTTTGGCCAACAAGTCGACAAGACTGGTCAAAAGTCAAATCACGAGCCCTAGAGGAGCCTCAATCCTCTAAACATATTTACGGCTCTCAGGGAATCCTCCAATTCCCTACCATACCTAAATCCAAACTCTCAATCCATGGCTCTCAGGGAAGCCTTTAATTCCCTACCATACATAAATACAAACTCACAATTTACGGCTCTCAGGGAAGCCTCTAATTCCCTACCATACATAAATCTAAATCCTCAATCCATGGCTCTCAGGGAAGCCTCTAATTCCCTACCATACATAAATTCAAACTCTCAATCCATGGCTCTGAAGGAAGCCTTTAATTCTCTACCATACATAAACATAAACTCACATTGACGGCTCTCAGGGAAGCCTCTAATTCCCTACCATACATAAACCTAAATTCTCAATCCATGGCCCCCAAGGAAGCCTTTAATTCCCTACCGACCATAAATCTAAGCTGTTAGCCAAGACACCATCAAGGTTAACCAACTCAACCAAGAAACAAATTCGAATTCCAACGGCTCTCAGGGAAGCCTTTAATTCCCTACTACACATAAACCCAAACCCTTGACCAACAGTAACACACCATCAAGGTCGGCCAAATCAGCCAAAATCCAAATCCATATTCTCACGGCTCTCAGGCAAGCCTTTAATTCTCTACCATATATAAATTCAAATCCTAATGGCTCTTAGAGAAGCCTTTAATTCCCTACCGACTATAAATCCAAGTTTCTAGCCAACACATCATCAAGGTCGACCAACCCAGTTAAAATCCAAATTCAAATCCTACGGCTCTCAGGGAAGCTTTTAATTCCTTACCGCATCCAAAACCTCATGGCTCTCAAGGAGGCCTTTAATCCCTACAAAAAAAGAGAAGAAATAAAATAAATAAGGGCTTAAAAGGAGGTGCCCCGACGGACTTGGTCTACCACTTCATCATGATGGATCAAAGGTAAAAAGGTCTAAAATCCGGCTGAGGTGAAAACCCAAAGGGCGCCTCAGGCAAAAATAGGTAAATCCCTCACGTGAAAACCTGCAAAGGCGGGTTGGAAAAAGCTAGAGGGGGCCAATCTTGGCGAAAACCCGAAAGGGCGCTGAGGTTGGTAATGTGAACAAAAAAAAAGAAGAGAAAAAAAGAAGAAAGAGCAAAATATGCCAGCCGCACTGTTATGGACATTCCTATCCATGATGGCCGGCCAAGTCAAAATTTACGTCTTTGGCTAACAAGTCGTCAAGATCAGCCAAAAGTCAAATAATGTGCCCGAGAGAGCCTCAATCCTCTCAACCAAAATACGTGCCCGAGATAGCCTCAATCCTCTCACCCAAAATATGCGCCCGAGAGAGCCTCAATCCTCTCACCCAAAATACGTGCCCGAGGGAGCCTCAATCCTTTCATCTAAATCATGTGCCCGAGAGAGCATCAATCCTCTCAACCAAAATACGCGTCCGAGGGAACCTCAATTCTCTCAACCAAAATACGAGTTTGAGGGAGCCTTAATCCTCTCACCCAAATATGGCCCGAGAGAGCCCCAATCCTCTCAACCAAAATACGTGCCCGAGCGAGCCTCAATCCTCTCAACCCAAATCACGTGCCCGAAGGAGTCTCAATCCTCTCCTCCAAATATGTGCCCGAGGGAGCCTCAATCCTCTCACCCAAATCATGTACCCGAGAGGAGCCTCAATCCTCTCACCCAAAATACGTGTCCGAGGGAGCCTCAATCCTCTCAACCAAAATACGTGCCCGAGAGAGCCTCAATCCTCTCAACCTAAATACGTGCCCGATGGATCCTCAATCCTCTCAACCAAAATACGTGCCCGAAGGAGCCTCAATCCTCTTGACCCAAGTACGTGTCGGAGGGAGCCTCAATCCTCTCACTCAAATCACAAGCCCGAGAGAGCCTCAAATCTCCTCATCAAGATTATGGCCCTAGAGAAGCCTTAATTCTCTAACACAAGTAAGTTATGGCCCCAGAGGAGCCCTAATCCTCTAAGTGAAATATCTCACGGCTTTTGGGGAAGCCTTAAAACTCCTGTTATCAATAAAGATCACATGCTGATTGTGGAACACAGAAGCACGATGTATATAGCAAATAAAATTCTCGTCCCAAGACAGGCCCTTGGGATAGCCCAAAAAGGAGAAGTCAAAATGAATGGATAGCATGTGCTAATGCTAAAAACAACATCCCTCAAGCCACGCTAAGCTCCAGTGTCGCCTACCCTCAAAAGATCAACCTGTGCAAAAGAATGGTACGAACAGCTCTGTCATGCATAAGCAAGGTCGTCATCTTACGCCAATTCATGGCTTGCACAATTTTTGTAGAAGTTATAGCAATCTCTGCTTGCAAAACAGCCAGCTGGGTCTCCAAATTGGTCCAACTCTATAAGTCAAAAAACAACCGAAGATCAGATTTAGCTGAAGAAGAATGAGAAAAAGAAGGGATAAAGCAGCTTATCAAAAGATATATTGCAGTAAAGTCACAAATCTCAATGCATAAAGCAAAATTTTGGCATTGTTTTCATGAGAGGATGGTCATTGGTACTGCAAGTCTAAAAGAAATGGAAAGTTTACTGCAAGTATGTCATAAGCTGTGACATATCAAATTCACAAGTATAACATCTCCAACATGGATCTTAAAAAAGTCAAAATGGCTGAAACGCATTGGCAGAATAAATGAAATGGACCCTCTGAAGGGCAACATGTGCTAAAATACAACTGGAAAGATTCACACGAGACAGTCGCCCTATGTTTCACTCTCGGACGCCAGTCTCGTGGGGGGCATTGTTGTGCCAAAATTTTTTGGTCGACTTCTCACAGGAGAAAAAAAAAAAAAAAAAAGAGAATAAACCAAACAAATACAGAAAAGAAGAGAGGGGATCCTACCTGTCTTTGGCCATTGCCCCCTTGGCCGCTGCTAGCAGAAGAGAGGAGGAGGACAGGGTCCTCCGCGCAGGGGACCCCCCTGCTCGCCCAGCATTGCCGCTGCTGCTGCTTGTTTCCCCCCTTGGCCGCTGCTAGCAGAAGAGAGAAAAAGGAGGACAGGGTCCTCGCGCAGGGGATTCCCTACCTACTGCTGCTTGCCCCTTGGCCACCACCGCCTGGCCCCTTGGCTACTGCCGCCGCTGCCTTCCCATTGCGCCGCCGCTGCCTGGCCCCTTGCTCACCACCGCCGGCTGCCTGGCCCCTTGGCCACCACCGCCGCCGCAGCCTGGCCCCTTGGCCACTGCCGTCGTTGCCTTCTCACTGCGCCGTCGGCCCCCCTTCACCCTGTCCTGATCGCAAAGGGAGGAGGAGGGAGACGGCTCCTCCTCTCTCTCGTCTCTCTCTCTCCCATGCGAAACAGGAAGGGGCCCAATTTTGGAAATCAAAAGGAAAAAACAGAAAGAAAAAAAACAGACAGGAGGAGATGTGTAAAAAAGCAAAACACAAATGACCGGGGAGCGTCTTTAATGACCGGGACGATGTAATGACGGGACGGTGCAAATGACCGGGACGATGTAAATGACCAGGACAAGTCTCCAAATGACCGGGACGGGGTCTCCCCCACCCCCTATAAAAGCACAGGGGCACCCCAGGCTCAAAGGAGGATTTCTGAAGTTTGAACACAGAGCAAGGCTCTGAGAAAGACTGTAAGGCGGTTGGGAAGAGGGTCTGCAAGCAACCCTAAAGAACATTGTGCGAGGCACAATTTGAATTTTCTCAAGTATTAAGCAAGGTCCATGGACTCCCTTATTGGGCCAAATTTCTCATTGGGCCAAATTTCTTATTGGGCAAAATTTCTTATTGGGCCACTAGTTGTTTATTGGGCCGGACTTGTACCTTACATGTTATGATGTGTTAAATGACCACGATGCTTCATGCTTTATGGGCCTAATGATGGTTAATGGGCCGACCTGTGGTACAACCTTGCATGTGATGTTTAATGGGCCTATCGGGCTAATTTTATTCATTTCAACGCACACTATATGGATAATTATAAGTAGTGTCACGTTTTTTTTTAAACTCTTCACTACTTGGTTTCTTAATCAAAATCAATCAATTTTGCAACCAACCTTAATAAAATATTTCACAAACATTGTTATTTAATTTTCAATAACATAAAAATAACAAACAAGTCATGTCTCATGTTATTTTTGATCCACCTTAAGTTAATCACTTTTAAATCAAATAAATAAATGAAAACATTAATTTAATCCACATATCATAATTTAAATAAATAAATGACGAAAATAATTAAAAAATGAAATCAATGATTTTAAAATACCAAAAAAAAGAGGAAATGGATTTAAAAAATCAATAAAAATGAAACAAATATAAAAAAATTCCAAAAAATAGATTGCATGCTTGTAACTTTATTCTCTTTCATGTACAATTCATGTCATTCAATTGTCACGCTCTCTGTTTCAAAAGGTTGTCTGATGGTTAATCAAGGGTATTCAGTCTTTGTGCTGATGTAATTAACACTAACCGAGGTTAGTGAGGGAGGTCAAACGAACTAAATAAGACCATGTCCATGTAAATAAATAAAAGCTAAATAAATCAAATCCAAAGATAAATTAAAATTTTTAAAAGCTTAAAAAATATTCTCACAGATGCACTATTATGTGTGCTGAGTGGTGGATAATGGTGAACAATAGTGATTTGGGTAGTAATGCAATGGCTTACATTGCAATTAGGGTGCTGAGTCAAACAACATCAGCAAGTCAATGTGAAAGGAATTAGAGCACGTTTAGTCTTATACACTCAAAGATTCACAACGGTTAAAGGCTGAACGACTAGGAAAATTAGTTTACTGTCACTACAACATGAATTTGAGAATAAAGAACATGAAGTTGAGACAATAGTAGAGGGGAAAATGCGTCGCAGACGATATAGCTGGCCAAATTGATGTGGACGCATTATTCGATGATAACAATACCTTGTAGTCTTGGGTTGAGATACGAGAGCAGGTTGATGAGCTTGTTTTTAATCTTGATGACAGAACATGGGCAGAAGGTATATTAGACGGAGATGAGCCAAAAGATCCAGGATTCAGACAGCCAACAAAGAGGCCAAGAGTGACACATAAGCACCAGAGAGAGGAAAAGCAGCCTGAGTTTGTTGATGACATTGAGCAATAGCTTGAGATTAAGCCAGCTCGATACTCTGAATCATATAGTAGCAGACTTATGCTGAGGGAGAAGGTTCTTCTGATTATTATCCATATTAGTGTATCATTATTTGGGTAGGGATCATTTCATTTAACATTTACTGTGTTTGTAATGTTTATTGTATTGTTTGCACATACTCCATATTTAATATGTAGCGAATATTAGTTAACATGTCCAATGATTACTTCTAGCACTTAATCCAATTTACTCACACTTGAATGCATGTCCAATGATTTTTTTTTCCTGATTTTATATATATTTTATGATTTTTTCAGGTTTTTTCTGAATTTTTGAATTGCCCGAGATAGGTTTCGGCCAGCTTTGGACCGGCTGAAACCATGGTTTGTCATGGCGGGGCGAATCGGCCCGATTCCCCCGAATCGGAGCGGATCAGGGGCGGGCCGAGTTGTGATCCGCATGGATCCGCCACCCGCCGCGAATCGAATGGATCCGATGCGATCCGATCCGATTCCCCGATCCGCCACGATGCGATCCCTGATTCGCCCAGAATCGAGGCGAATCGGGTCCGATTCGCATGATTATTATTTATATATATATATATATATATATATATATATATATATATATGATATTTATGTATGTGTGTCAGGCAGGGTTGTGAGGAGTCAGGATCCTCTTCAAGCAGGGTTGTCAGGATCCTCTTATTTAGCTGAATATCATTTAAGTAAATGTTATAATTTGTTGTTGCATTTACTTAAGATATTACATGTAAATAAGGAAGTACCCCCCATTTGAATCCAATAAAAATATCAAAAAAATCATATCTCTTACCAATAAAAAGTCAACTCTCCCACCGAAGAAGAAAATCGCGATTTTGATGATTTTAGCGAAATGCTAACTTTTTAATCTCTCATAATTTGGTCTATCTAAAAATTTGATAATTCAAATAAACCATATAGAACACTAAAAATCAAAGTCCGGTAAAAAAAGTCAAATGTGCATGTGACTTCTCCAAGGGAACCGCTCTCCTACTGACAGTACTCAGTCTGTTTGAGACCTCTTAAGATTTGGTCAAACCTAAACTATCATCATTCAAACTCATGAGAATTGTCACTTTCTAGTTTCTCACAATTAAAAGTGAAAAATCTCATGAGTTTAGGTGATGATAGCTTAAGTTTGACCAAATCCTAAGATGCCTCGAGCAGACTAAGTGTTGTCAGTAGGAGAGTAGCTCCCTTGGAGAAGTCACATGCACGTTTGACTTTTTTTACCGGACTTTGGATTTTTAGTGTTCCATATGGTTTATTTGAATTATCAATTTTAGATAGACCAAATTATGAGAGATTAAAAAGTTAGCATTTCGCTAAAATCATCAAAATCGCGATTTTCTTCTTCAGTGGGAGAGTTGACTTTTTATTGGTAAGAGATATGATTTTTTTGATATTTTTATTGGATTCAAATGGGGGGTACTTCCTTATTTACATGTAATATCTTAAGTAAATGAAACAACAAATTATAACATTTACTTAAATGATATTCAGCTAAATAAGAGGATCCTGACAACCCTGCCTGAAGAGGATCCTGACTCCTCACAACCCTGCCTGACACACATACATAAATATCATATATATATATATAATAATAATCATGCGAATCGGACCCGATTCGCCTCGATTCTGGGCGAATCGGATCGCATCAGGGCGGATCCGATTCGCCCCGAATCGGCGATACGTCAAACCATGGCTGAAACTAAGTCCGAAGCCGACATTGCCATCCTGACTTCAAATAAGAAATTAAATAATTAGAAGCCTTTATATGCTTATTTGTACTATCTGGTTAGATGCCACAACTATATCTACCCTAATGGTTAAGAATGAAAGCACTTCTACACAATTATTTTCAACATATGTGGTATTTTCTTGAAAGATGCTGTCATTGGGTTCCCTCCATAAGCTCCAGCAATCAGTGTGGGATGAGAGCTTGTTTTCACAGATCTACCTTATCTGGACTAGATCATGAAAGAAAACCGCATGTTGTTGACCTTAGATAAATTAAGTCACCAAAAAATCTTCCATGAAAGTCAGCTAACTGGCAGGCAACAGGTAGATGATTAATGTCTTCAATGTATGATGCAAATAATGAATAGATAATGTCAAAACCAGCCTTTCACTTTCTTCTAATTATGATCATCCTTTCAAAAACTGGCCACATGAATGCATGAAGTTTGAGGGGAGATTTCACTTTTAAAACCTGCTTAAATTTGGCATATGAAGGATGCAAATGTTCAAAAAATGTTGCATAGAACTTTAACAATGTACTGGGGATAATAATATGGAAGGCCTCTATACAATAATATCCTACTGTTTTGGGATAATGCAAAATATTTGTAATTTTATGAAAGGGAAATTGCTTTCATTCTGATAATTAGTGGTGACCTGAATTAACCACTTAATTAGCATAATATCATTGACACTATGTATCTTCTCCTCTCTATAGAATTTCTAACAAATTGTTAGACTGCATGCACGAGTATTAGAGCATATTTTATGCACAGGATGTCCTACATTTATACCATTTTTCCCAAGAATCAAATAGTGACGTTATTTGCTTTACAAGTTGCAGGTACATGCTACCACCATGTGCCAGATACTGATGTTGGGGAGACATCTCATGAAAAATTCAGTGATAAGACCACCCCAGAATGTGTTGATTCATTCTCAGTTTGGAGACTACAATTTTTGGATGCACTGAGGGTAAAGCTACAGTGTTCCAGGAGCTTCTAAATTATTTCCCCTAATCATAGACATGTAATGCAAGTTTGTTTCTTCCACAATGGAGACAAATAAACAATGAAAATGGAGTACTTAAAAGAGTTTTTTTTTGGAAGTGGAATGCTTAAAGTCTTTGCTACTCATATTATACATGCTATACCCTTTTGCTCTATATATTGCGTAGAGATGCATAATAATATTAGTATTATTGGCTATGCTTCAGAATAAGTAGTGTCCAAATTTAAATGGCTCCATATGTATGAATAGACTATAGTCACTGGAAAGCTCATTTATATCTTTACATTCCTTGCTTTTGCTTCATGCCCTTCTTGCTTGCTTTTTTCCCCCCTCTTTTTTTTTGGCAAGTTACATACTCTTCCTGCTTTCATTACCTATCTCGGTAATATGGACTAGACATCAGATCTTGATTTTTGCATTGTTCTAGCGTCATAACACTATGTTGAGCTTCTCCTAGAACTACAGCATCTGAGGCTATAATTTGTCTAGATGGTCAATGTTCAGCTGTTACATTAAGCCTTAGTTTCCCTGGTGGCTCAGCCAAATGAAATGATTTCTGCTGCTATGTCTGCAGGGGGGAGCTTTATCTAGCCTGCCCATCTCTGAAAATACCTGAATATTAGAGACAGGTAATGGAACTATTTTAAAATGCAAGCTGTTGCTTGACCCAGAAATCCTAGGTGGGTCAAGTGTTATGACTTATGGGTCTCCCTTTGTGGGTAGCCCATGACATGGTAGACCATGATTGTTCAATTCATTGATTATTGCCAACATAAACTTGAAGGTAAAATGGGAGATTGTAGTGGTCATAAACTTGTACCAGTTAAGAAAGGCATCAATTATGAGCAACATGCTTAAATAATCACTGAGACTTGTAGTCCCAATGGTGCCTTCACCTTGTGGGGATGGGAAACTAAAAGCCAAGGAAGTTACCAATGTTTTTTTTAGTTTTATCATTATTTTAAATGCATAAATATTAATAAAATAATTTATTTTTAATTTAATATAAAATTTCGGTTTGAACCTAACTGAACCAAAATAATTTTGGGTTGGTTTGGTTCAGGTTGAGGAGGAGGTTTGGTTCAGCTCAGGTTGCCCAAAAGTGTGTTGAACCAGGCTGAACCGACCCATCCACAGATAAGACAAGGGAGGTGGGCCAAGACAACTCTGCCTTTGGCAGCCTAGGCAACTTGCCTCGCCTCATCATCTAAGTGGTCACCTTGACCACCTTTGATAACATAGGTGGAAACATGTTCTTTTGGCGGTGCATAGTGCAAGAGGTCTGCCTCTTTGGTGCAACTAGGGTTTGGATGATTTCCTCAGTTTTTGTGCTTTATACATATCATGTAGACCTTAATTTCTTTCGCTATGCCCTCCTTTCCTTTGAATTTTGGTTTAGAGAGTCTCCTAAGCCTCGCTTGGTTCATTTTGTTGTGTGGAAGACCATGTCATCCTCTACAAGTAGTGAGCCTGTTGAACCAGAATAGTAGCACATACACCTGACAATCAAAATCAAAACTCACACCAAACAGCAGGCCAACAGTATATACACCTTAGGCCAAAGCTATGACCACTGTGTGGGGGTTCAGGGATTTGAAAAAATCAGAAAATACCGTCTCTGAAAGTTGAAAATAAATGGATGTCGATGGTGTTCCCTTCTGTACCGTAGGCAGAGGATAAGAAGAAGGATAAGAGAAGAAAGGGTGGGGGAAATACCTTCTGGAGCCCCTTTGGGGTCACGTTGTTGCCCTCACAAGGGGACCCTGCCGCTGCTGTCGCAGCCGGGTGCCTGGGGAGTCGCCGGGGGGGGGGGGGGGGGGGGGGGGCTTCCCCTGTTGGTCCTGTCGCTGCCGCAAGAACAGGGGGCTTCCCTGGTTTCTCCCGTTGTTGCCGCAAGAAGGAGGGGGCTTCCCTGGTTGCTCCCGTCGCCGCCGCAAGAGGGGGGGCTCCCCCGGCTGGTCCTCCAGCCACTGCAGAAGACCGCCCCAGCTGGGCCTGCCGCCGTCGCAGGAGCCTTCCTCTGTTGGCCTCGCCAGCAGTGCCCCCCGCCTCTTCTGCCGGCGTCACTGGGGAGGGCCTCCCCTGCTTGTCTCGCTGCCGCAAGGGGGAGGGGCCTCCCCTGTTTGCACAGTCGCTGCAGGGGAGCTCCCCTGCTTGTTGTGCCGCCGCCACAGAAGGGCTGCCGCCGTCCCTGTTCCTGCTTCCTCCCAGCGTGCAGGACAGACAGGGAGAGAGAGAAAAAAAACCGTGAGTCTCTTTCTCCCTTCCGTGACTCTCTCGTGGCCCCAGGGGGTATAAGCAGAAAATAGAAAAGAAAAGGGGGAAAGGCAATAAAGAAACAAGGGGAAATATGTAAAAATATAAATGGCCGGGACGGTGTTTATGGCCGGGACGGGGTCTTTCCCCACTCTCTATAAAAACAAGAGGGGCGCCCCCAGGGAAGAAGAGGATTTTGGCTAGCTCCAAAGAAGCAAGGCTTCTAAATTGCAAGACAGTCCAAAGAGAAGGGTCTGCAAGGCAGCCCTAAGAAAAATTGTGCAAGATACAATATTGATTTTCTCAAGTCTCTAAGGTCCACTGGGCTTCCTTTTTTGGCCTAAATTCCTTATTGGACCTAAGATTGCTTATTGGGCCGAACTTGTACCTTTTATGCCACGACTTATGGAATGATCACGTTCATATTGTTTAATGGGCCTAAGATTGCTTATTGGGTCGGGCTTTGGTGTCTTTATACGTGATAATGTTAATGGGTCTATTGGGCTAATTTTATAACTTCAATCATGTTCAATATGTGTAATTACATGCTATGTCACGTTTATTTCATACTCTTCACTAATTGATTTCTTAATTAAAATCAACTAAGTTTTCAACAAACCTTAACAAAATATTTCACAAACATTGTTATTCAATTTATAATAACTTAAAAATAACAAACAAGTCATGTTTCATATCATTTTTGATCCACCCTAAGTTAATATCTCTTTAAATCAAATAAGTAAATGAAAATATTAATCTAATTCACATAATCATAATTTAAATAAATAAATGACGAAAATAATTAAATAAATGAAATCAATGATTTTAAAATAACCAAAAAATAAGAAAATGAATTTAAAAATCAATAAAAATGAAATAAATATCAAAAAATTCCAAAAAAATAGTTTGCATGCTTGCAACTTTGTTTTCTTTCATGTACAATTCATTTCATTCAATTGTGAGTTACACTCTTCTATTTCAAAGGGGTTGTCTGATGGTTAATCAAGGGTGTTCAGCTTTTGTGCTGATATAATTAACACTAACCGAGGTTAGTGGGGGAAGTCAAACAAACTAAATAAGACCATGTCCATGAAAATAAATAAAAGCCAAATAAATCAAATTCAAAGATAAATTAAAAATTTTAAAAGTTTTTTAAAAAAATGGTTCTCACAGAGCCACTTTTTGATGGTCTACAACCTCTGCCCAGCTGCACTGGAAGTTGCGTCATTCATGTCAATGATGTTATCATTTGCTATGATGGACAATATCTTAACACAAATGACCTCTTTCAACTTGAGGAAAGTTAGTTTTTGCTTGTTGTCAATGTTTGTGCATATGTTTCTTATGGTTGTGAAAAATTCAGCTATATTGATGGGCACAGGGCTAACCATTGACAATCCTTCTTATGCACAGTGGGATTTCAATAATAATGTTGTAATAGGCTGGATACTTAACTTTGTTAGCCCTGAATTTCAGCCGTTAGTTATGAAAAAGAAGACTGCAAAAGATATGTCGGATATCTTGGAGCAGATATATGGGCAATGCTAGGATGTCTTATGCATCTACCAGCTCACTGTAGACATTCAACATCTCAAGCAAGGAAGGAAATTTCAAGACGTCTACCTATTTCAGTCTTCTGAAGAGCAAGTGGAAAGAGGTGGATTATTATTCTGTTAAAAAAATGGCATTGTACTGTAGATATAAAGTAATGTTTGGGGTTATGTTCATCTCAAATGGTTGTGCCCTCCTTGGTAGGCATTAATCATCTTTAGCGCATCTTCTCCCAACTGAGCTCCATTGCTTCTGCTCCATCTTCCGCAAGTACTCTAGGCATTGCTTTGTGTATATCTTCCACTGTTCCTCATAGTCCTTGGTTCTTTGATTAGTTGGGTTATCTACATACTTTTAGTCGTATTCCTTGGGATTTCTTTGAGTTGCCGACCACCTAAGAATACTGTCTTATTCATTGGGTTACATATGGGATAAGTCACTATTTCTGATGGTGTATGTGCCACAATGATGGATAAGGGCATTCTCTTTTGACTGGGACATTGATCATGTCCTCTGTTTTTCATATTCCTGCTCTTCGTGTCAATCTCCTTTCTCTTGGTAGTATTAAAAATCCTTTTTGGACAAAATTAGTATTACAAAATCATTGAACTGTTTCATTATGTTTCTTCTTACTGATAGTGTTGTTCAGGATATGTAGACAAAACAGGTGATTGGGATGGTCTTGAAGTGGGAGGTGTGTGCCATTTTCATCCTAAAATCAGTGCCTTTTTAATGTAGCAGTCTACAGGACCTTTTTCTCAGCCAGTAAAAGGATGCCTTTGTTTGGCATTGTCGTCTAGGTCATTTGTCTTATTGATCCTTAAAAGTACTGTTTCCTCATTTTCCATGAAATAGATGTCAAGTCACCTTATGTTCTGTCTATTAGTTGGCCAAGAGGTGAAAGATCCAAAATGGGTGGAAGCGGTGGACAAGGACATACATGCTCTTTAGCAGAATCATACTTGGGAGTTGGGACTTGGTAGAACATCCTACTAGAAAGATTTTAGTTGGCTCCCACTGGGTTTATACCATCATATGCAATTCTGATAGGACTACCTGGTAATACAAAGCATGCCTTATGCTCATGGGTTTACTCAGAAATATGGAGAGTGGATTATCTTGAAACTTTTGCACGTGTCTAATCTGAAGTTTGTGTGTTCTTGCTGTTTAGAATTCTTAGGACCTTCATTAGCTTGTTATTGAAAATGCCTTTCTTAATTTGGATCTTGCTGCAAGAGGGAGATTATGTCATCTGAGAATGGTTTTATCCCTTAAAATAGTCTTATGCTTGGTTGAGAGATTTTTACTGCCATGTCATAGTTTTCAAGGTGCCCGTTTAGGCAGCGCCTAGGCTGAAAGGCGCCAATTTGAAGGCTAGATGGGGGTCTGCCTTGGTGACCCAAAAAAGCATCCCCAGGCGTGCCTAGGCGGGCTAGGTGCACGCCTTGGCCTGCTTGGGCACTTGGGTGCCCTGGGCCCTATGATGTTTTGGGTGGTATAGGTCCTATAATGCATGGTTCAGTACCTTATTTTCTTGAACGTCATTTAAGTAAATGTTTATATACAAATTGGTAAGATGGGAAAGTTATAGTGCTTCTTGTGGATGTTCATGATCTGTCTATCATAGGTGATAATGTTTCACAAATCGGCAAATTCAATGAAGCTTTGGCCTGAGAATTTGAGTTTGAGGATCTTGGGGAGCTAGAAATACTAATTTGGCATTAACATTACAAAATCCCAATTCATCCTTATACATGTCAGAGAAAATATGCTTATCAGAAAATTGTTATTGATAAAGTTGACTGGATTGGACCTCCCAACTCATAATATGGGACTATTCTCTACAGTTTTTAATTATGACAAGGGTTGTACCAACACCTTGTCAAAAAATTGTTGTATTCATCTCTTGCGAGACTAGACATCACTTAGGTGGTGAGCACTGTGAGCTAGTTTATGCATGAACCTTCTACTTTCCATATGCAGGTTGTTGAGAGAATTTTAAGGTATACCAAGTCATGTCCAGCCAAGGTTTACTATACACCACGGAAACATATGTCAATATAGAAGGCTACATAGATTGGGCTAGTTCTATGGATGACAGAATGGTTGACCATTGGATATTGCACTCTTCTTGGTGGAAACCTGGCTTCTTGGCCTAGTAAGAAGCAAACTGTATGTGCAAAAGATCAAGTGCAGGAGTTGAGTATGGAACTTTTGCTCATGGAGCTCCCTAGATGCTTAGTGAAAACTCTTCCTGTAGGATGTCGAGATTTTGGTTCATTGTTCCCATGAAACTTTATTGTGACAATAAGGTAGCAATTATTATTGCTAATATACTTCAGCATGATTGTACTAAACACATTGATATTGATTGTCATTTTATCAGGGAGAAGTTGGACTCCAGTGAGATTTGCTTGCATTATCTTCAGTTTCCCAATCAAATGTCTGATGTCTCCTCCAAGTGGCAGTCTCATGATCAATTTTCTCCAATTTTGTCCGAGCTGAGCATTAGAGATAGAGGCTCAGCTTGAGGGAGAGTGTAAACTGTATAGATGGTAGTGGCACATACAGGGGCATTTTTGTCCATTATTTGGTGTTAGCCATGGTGTATGTCAAGGGTACCAAGGGTATAAATACACAGTGCATACTTGTTTATTTAGTTTTCCAGCATGTGTATATGTATGGGTGAGGGAGGCCATGCTTCCCCTTGTTTCACTGGCTATTCCCCTTTTTCAAAGGCTGCATTTGCTGCATTTCTTCTCTCTCTCTCTCTCTCTCTCTCTCTCTGTCTCTCTCTCTCTCCTCTTTTGAAGGTAACCATTGAGGTCAATTAGAATCAAGTACAGAAAAACAACCCAAGAAGGTGGGTCAAAGAAAGGCAAAAGTACAGGAAAGACAAGCAAAAAAGAAAAGAAAGATGAAGAAGTCAAGAAGAAATAAAGGTAAAAGGACCCCACTATTGAGAGAGTAGGAGGCACAATCATAGAGTAAAACTTCTCCAACAGAATTCTTAGAGAATCCACGGACAGTGACACTGATTGAGGATGCCCCTTGACAGTCTTCCACTGTTTAGCCTATCTGATAGCCTCCTTAGAATGTCGGATAAGAAGTGAATAGACCGTTGAATCTTCTGTCATTCCTTAATTTCCATACTGCCCAAGGAACTGCAGAGAAAAGGGTAGTCCAATCCTCTTTTGAAATCTCAGGCGACCTTATTATACGCCCTCATATCATGAATTGCTGAAAAGTGTTTGACTTTGGATCCATAATCTGAGAACGTTTAAACATAATTTTTCCAGCTCACTAATGATCCCAAAATCACAAAATAGGTGATCAACATTTTCCTCCATGATACCACAAAACATGCACATAGTGTCTGCAATAGGTAAACACATGCTTTTTAGCCTGTCCGATGTTGGCAACCTCCCTATTGCGAGCTTCCACAATAACAGACTAATCTTGGTGGGAATATATCTGGATTAGACAAGCTTGTATTCCCAGGCTCTAGCACCGCCCTCCCACTGCAACTTGATGTGAGGCTTTGTGGTGAACTGTCCTTTGGCCCTCATTCCCATTTCCTCTGATCTTGTTCAGTCAATGAAATTCCTGTTCTGCATAAGAGATAATGTAAGTTGACATATTTTCTTGTTTCTGCTTCAGCCAAACTCTTTACTAGTATTATGGTTATTACCTATCAGTCTTGTCCACCTACGGAGAATCTGAATTTTACAGTTTTCCTTTTACATCTAGATATTCTGTATACATTCTGAAACTTGCTTGCGAGCAGTATATCCGAACACCAACAATCCTCCAGGACAACACCTACTTTCCCACTTCCAAGCTGAACTCTGTGGAGCATTATGATTTAACCATGTCTTCACTCTGCAGAATGTGCTTCCAACTATGGATGAGAGCACCCTATTTTCTGGAGAGAAATGCCACCTTTCTTTCCCTTCAAAATACTTGATTCTAACAACAGTGGCCCAAATAGCATTTGATTCTTGTCCAAACCTCCACATACATTAAGGCTTGATTAGAAGTTTCGATTGGCATCATCCCTGCGGCAACTTGATATTTGGGTTTGAAAACCAAAGGCCATTTTGAAAAAAATGCAAAATCTGTTCTTTGTGAACAGGTGTAACCCCTACTTGTTTCCCTTGCCACTCTCTGCAAGAAGGAGCTCCTTAAGCTTAAATTCTCCTTAGTAAACCTTTAGGCATCTTGAAAATTGCCAAACGATGACTGGCCAAGAAAGATGGAACTCCCTTGTACAGGATCTATCTCTCTCCAGCTGAACTCTTATCTTTCTCTTTTGAGCTGAAGTTTCTCCACAAAGGTGATTCGAGCACTATTCTCAAGGAGATTTAAACTTTTAAACCTAACGAAGTTATTAATCACTTAATTTTTGAAGTCTTTAATGTCTTAATTATTAAGACTATGGTTAAACTTCTGGAAACTTTAAAGTTATTCTCCTTTTTCTTTGAGAGAAAATTCCTACTTTGTTTTTTTTCAGAAGTACTTCAAGTCTGCTTCTGGAATTGGTTGAACTGTTGTTTGATCTGAACTGGCTGGTTCTGCAGACCATGTTCTGATGGATGGGAAAGGAACAAAGCTTGGTGCTGTTGTGTTGCCACCTGCTGCTGAAGGATAGGTTGGTGCTTGTTGTGCAATACTGTCACCTGCTGTTGAAGGGGCTGTGATGCACCTGCATCTGCATGTTTTTGGTTTCTGGCTTTCTGCAGCTTGCCACTGGGAGCTTATCTTTTAGGTCTTCCACCTGAAAATGAGAAAGAATTTAGGCATTTTTTCTCCCCTCAATCCTCCTAAAAACATGTTTCCACAATGCAAATGCATGAGTCTGGCAGGGTGGCTCTTTGGTCTTCTGCTTCTGGTCTTCCCCTATCTTCTTTTGAGGTGGGATATTCAGAAGGGGAAAAGAGGAATGCAAAGTCTAGACACATGGTAGGTGACCAGCACTGGTTGATCAGGTCGGACAAGCATCCAGATAAAATGACTTTCACTGGCTTTCAGCCATCAGATATTCAGATAGTGCACCAACCTGTTTTCCTAATTATCCAAGGTCGACTGTTTCCAGCCATTTTAGTCCGGGTACCATTGGGTGATGGTGCTACTTAATGAGTTATTTATTCCTTACATACAGCATTGGGTTAGAGTACTATGTATGTTAAAAGGACGGCCATGGTATATTTAATTGACATTTGACCAGCATTGGAAACTAGGAAAAAAATCAACTGTTTTGCAATTTGCATGCACTTTGTGTGCATCCGCATGAAATTAGGAGCATGTCACAGTTAAAATAGTTTAATCTTTTTTTACAAAAAAATAACTGATTATCATTTTGTGTTTGGGCACATACGGTGACTGCAAAACCCAAAGGGGACTGCAATTGACCCATGCAGCCTAGCCACATTGTCATCAGAGGTGTCTGATTAAGATCAGATGGCTTCTACTTTCAAAAGAACAAAGGGAAAATATACACGTGGTCTTGGTAAGTGAGACGAAGTTGCACACCCTGCCTGATGAGCTTCTCTCCTTTTGAGGCTTTTGAAATAGGATCCATCTGATCTTAATTAGGTGGTTCCTTTACTGTGCAACAAAGCTGTAAGGAAGGCCTTGGCCATGTAGTAGCACTACTCTAGGCGTATTAGCCCTGTGACCTTTCTCGTTAGTCAAGGTATTCATTTTGGTGGAGGCATGGGCCTTGTTGAATTGTGGTATAAAGATTTTCAAAAATAGAACTGATCTGCAATTCTCCATCACTAAAATAGCAAATTGAACTGTGACAAGTGTTAATGCCTTTCTTCTGTCAATATAAATGAATTGTGGATACTCTGCCTCTATGAAATGTCATCTTTCTCGGTGTTTCTTATGGTGGCCTTGTTGGGGTACAATGATTTTCAAGCTATAAATATAATCTTCATGAAATGAAAAGTAAAAACGTAGTAAAGACTATGAAGTGTTGCACCTTTCTTCTGTGAGTATTAACGAACAACAAAACTTCTGCCTCTATGAGATGGCAGTATAGCCCAATGTTTCATGGGCTAGCCTTGTTGAATTGTTCCTCTAGCTTAATGATTTGCAGTTATAGCAATGATCTCAGGGTGAAAAACCACTATAACAATTATTGCACCTTTCTACTGTAAAAACTAATTCAAGGCGCATCTTCTGTCTTGATGAAATGCCGTTGGTCAATGTTCTCCATCAAACAAATACTACTGCAGAAGCCAACTGCTCGATTGTGTGCAAACATGATTGAGTGGAATTTTGTTAGTACTTTGTTCCCTAGCAAAGCTATGTAAGGATTAGTTAACTGCTTTACAATATGATGCGTAAGACTCCTTTATAACTAGTTCACAGAAAACACCAATATTTTGTTACTTCTGAAGAATGAAACTACTATGTCATCCATGTCCTCTTGCTGCTATGAGTTGGTGGAATTTGACGATTAAACTTTAAAGTTTAAACCAAGTTGCATGCATATTTTTTGTGGGCCAGGGCAACTATGCGCTCACATGAAATGTTTTCCATACTCACATGGTAAGAATATATATATTATAACTTTTCAAGTATTCATATCTATATACTCTTTTGAACCACTAATGATTGATGATCTTGTATTTTCTTTATACTATTGATATATGAGATTATCATTGGTCTATGCATGGGTATGATTGACTTTGTCTTTATGAACAGTTGGAGAGCACTGAGTCGAAAAAGATGGATAATGTCTATATACGTGTATCAAGGATTATCTGGGAATTAATCCTTTTGCCGTGGAGATTACTATTTGCATTTGTTCCTCCTTGCCACATTGCTCATGGTTGGGTTGCCTTCACATGCTCACTAGTTTTCATCAGTGGAATAGCATATGTGGTTACCAAGCTCACAGATCTCATAAGTTGTGTCACAGGTACATTCATTTCCTTGGCTATGGATGGGCTGCCATCTATTATGCTTTTTTATGTTCACAAATCCAATTGATTTACATTGGAGCTTATTCTGTTGTAGGAATTAATCCATACGTGATAGCATTTACAGCATTAGCGAGTGGAACCTCCTGGCCTGATTTAGTTGCGAGCAAAATTGCTGCTGAACGTCAATTGACAGCTGATTCTGCTATTGCAAACATTACTTGCAGGTACTTTTCATCAACTGTCTAAGTTGGGTTTATTTCATGTCACTAGTTTTCTGAAGAATAGCAAAGCTCAATCAACAAAGAATTGCTGTTGTTCACAAAACTTTCTAAGAGTCAAAAGATGAGTTTTAAGAATTGTTGACATGAAAGTAGAACCTAATGCCAGGACAATGCTTTTATCACTTTATTCTCATCCTTGGTAAAGACATAACTGAGGAGTTTCCTTTAAGGCAAGTCTTTCTTGCAATAGTGTAATGAGAACTTACCAAGCAAATAGCAGTTCTTACTTTCCGGTCACCAATTACTTGCTGTTTGCTTTATCACTTTATTTTCAAGTCTTACAAAGATCAAGATTTGTATGTCTTTCTCTTAAGCATATAAGAACTTTTAACTGTTTGTATACTCAACTGGTAAATAACTTTACATAAATCTAGAATGCTTAGGGTTCACATGCATGTGCTCTTGGAGAATCTATTATTAGCTTACATGCACCAAGTTCAATCTGCAAATGGAACCAGCTTTTACTTCTACTGGTCAATTCAAGTTGAATTGAGATAATGAAGAAAAGAAGGGCTTTTTTATATATCCCTAAAATCTTAGCTAATTCCAAATATTCCCTGTAATCTTGATAATTTCTCATAACTACCTTAAATCTTCTTAGGTTGAAAAAAAAAAACTCTCTGTAATTACTTGCCATTCAGAAATAGCATACTCTTCAGAATATTATGTCTAAAATAACTGAAATTTTTTCTCAAGACTGAAATGCCCTTCATCGTATGCATATTAAAGTTTTTGCATACACAGAGATGTCACTTATTTGTATTTGCTTTCTGTCACAGCAATTCTGTGAACATTTACATTGGGATTGGCGTCCCCTGGCTGATTGATACAACGTACAACTTCTTTGTGTATGGACAACCACTTCAGATCCCGAATGCAGATGGTCTTAGCTTCTCTCTACTTGTTTTCTTTGCAACATCAGCTGGTTGCATCGCAGTTCTAGTACTCAGGCGTCTTACATTGGGTGCCGAACTTGGTGGCCCAAGGCTGTGGGCCTGGCTCACATGCGCCTACTTCATGGTTCTATGGCTAATTTTTGTCATTCTGTCCTCCCTCAGAGTATCCAACATTATCTGATTATTAGCGTATTTCTTCATCAACAATTCATGTCAATTGATTCCATATGTGTGTTCAATTTCGTTCCTCCCCCCCCCCCTTACTATCCTATTTGTTCATCAACAATTCATGTTAATTGATTCCATATATATGTGTTCAATTTCCCCTTATTATCCTATTTCTTCATCAATAAATCATGTTAATCAATTCCCTGTGTTCGACTTTGTTTTTTTTTTTTTTCCCTTTCTTTCTCTCTCTTAGTTCCAAAGTTACTGTGCAGACAGCAACAACCATCCAATGTTTGTGGTCACAACCGTGACATCGGCCCATTAAATGGCCAATCAAATTGGCACCCCTCTTAATTACCAAAACCATCCAATGTTAGTGCCATGCGTCTGTCCGGTTCCAAATAGTATTCAATTCGGCTATATTTGTTTGGGATTTGCACAAAAACATCATTGCAATCCAGTCCAGTTCTTAATATATTCCTATTGAGTTTTTGTAATCCCAAAAAACTCCTTGAATTCTGCTTTTGTTTTGTGTGTGTGTGTGTGAGAGAGAGAGAGCATCGTCGGCACCTTCACCTTTGGTCGGTATCAGCACGGATCCATCAGGTTGTTAACATCTACTCCAACGTCAAAGATTCAGAAACATGGGAAGGATTAGCATCGCACTGTGGCGCCTCCAGCTGCTTGGGTCATCATCGAAGACATGAGACGATGTATAGGCAGACTACTATGACATCAGAATTGCTTGTTGCAAGAGAAGTTTTGTAATAAAGTTTATGTGGATTTGTAGGACACAATGTTAAAACAAATGAAAATATAAAATTCTTTTCATAGGCCTTTTGAAAGGAGAAATTTGTATTGATGCACATATGGGGTTATATAGCTTGTGCGTGATTAACTCTTGTGCGCTTGTTTTGTTTCCTTATTGATCGTGGTTAATGTTATTTACATCGGCTTAAAGTTCGAATATCCTTGATTGTCTGTCAAAAAAACTTAGGATCTTTTTGCATGGGTTCGGGCACTAAGATATGCTCAGTTGTATGGTTCACTATAAATTCTCATTCAACCATGCGATTGACGGAGTTAGGGTTTTATCAAAGGCCATATTTAGGCAAAATCCTATAGTCTGGAGGATAAAAATGCAATATGCTGTTAAAGGCATTTTAGGGGGAGGGGGGTTTGGTTTTTCTAGACTCTAGGGGTATTTTAGTAATTTTTAGTTCTCTTGTACTTCAAAGATTGATTTTGATGATAACAAAATTTGCCCAAAATGTCCTATTTATTCAGGGCATTAATACATTCAAGTGGGTTTAATGTCGTGAACAATAACACTTTTTATGTTTTATTGTTCATATTTTATACATGTTTGAGCACATATTTGAAGGCCTAATTTGTGTGAAATGAAAGGTTTAACATGTGTGTTTAAATGTGCGAATATCAAGTCAAGAAGTGAGTATAAGTGTGTGAAAGGCCGCATCTAGTGAAGAGTCAATGTTTAAATTGCTGACATTGTTCATATGGGTCGACCGACTTGAGGCATATGTCAACCGAATCTAGTTTGGTTGACCAAAAATCTAAATTAGTCAATCAAAATGTGTGCAGGTCAACTGTAAATTATCATAGGTCGACCAATTCATCCAGTAAGCTCTGATTTTAGGGTCAAGACTAGATTAGTCGACCGACGAAAGGCATAGATCGACTGGAAGATGCATGGTCGACTGATTGGTTTCCAAAAGCTGATTTCTTGTAGGTGCACTAGTTGGCTGACCAACTTGCATTGGTCAACCGATCCCAATGTATGCAACACAAACTTTTCCTTTGAGAAATATTTTGTGCACGTTCGCATGGTCAAAAACGCCACGTTGGAATCATTGGTCGCTGGTCATTGGTCCACGTTTCAAGCCACCCACGCCAGTCGCCCATACACCTCGCCGCCTACTACGCGGCTTCCCAAGGCGTTTCATCATGAAACCGCCACTGTCACAAACCCGCGATCGTGTGATTTTTTTAAACCCAATTTTGCCCTTCCCGCCTTTTGTGCGAACATAATAGAAGAAGAGCCTCCTCCATTGCAACGTCCCCACGCTTCACTCTCGGCATCCTCACCCACGAAAAACCTACCATCCTCTCTGCAAATCTAGTGATCATCTCTCTGCAAATCCAGTGATCTTCCTCGTGCTGTCTTCTTCATCCATGGTGCCTAAGAAGAGTACGCCATGCAGAGTACGCTCAGTCTAGCTCCGGGGAGAATTTGGCGATGTAGTGTAACTGCGCCGGCGGGAGTGATGCCACCACCATTTGTGCCACCTTATCAGATAAGTAGGCCGTTAGGTATTGCACCGGCGGGAGTGATGCCACCACCATTTATGCCACCTTATCAGATAAGTAGGCCATTGTTATACCCTTCATGACGCCATACACAACGTCGTTCATGCATTACGTCCCGACGGCACATGATCCGCTGCATGCAAATAATGATATAGAGAGCAGAAGTACTCTATCAGAGCCCAAAAGTACCTCCCGAACAAAATGTAGAAGTACAACAGATTCCTTGTCATGCCCCGATGCGGAATATCGGAACGTGAGGCAGTTGCAAGAAAGGGTATAGAGCGAATACTAGACATCAAACCATTTCAAAATGAATAATGATAAAGCAATTCATTTCATTAATACTTTTCAATGCCTAGTTACAACCACTAATATTAGAGCCATCTATAGGGCCCGATTACATTGGAATAAGCAAAAGACTAAACTTCAAACCTAACTACTACAACTCTAAACATAGCAATAGGACACTAGGTACTCATGACATCACTCCAGGTCGTTCTCGTCCTCTTGAGTGTATGGTTCATCCTCAGTCTCACCTGAGAACACAATGACAAATAATGCAGGGTGAGCGAACATCGCCCAGTAGGACTTAAATCTCAGGCTCAAGCAGGATTTAAGTAATTATTGCATTAAAGGCAGAGTAACTAATGACAGAATGGAAGAGAGTGTCAAGTAAAAATATAGCAGGACAGTACGTGAACGAAATAGCAAGACTTTCCAATATAGACTTACCAGAATAGCATAAGTGTCGGGAATAGCACAATAATAGCAAGATAACACAATGTCAGTATAGCAAGATGGCCATGGTACAATAGCACAACGAGTATAGCATAGCACAACGAGTATAGCATAGCACTTTGTTGTCAATGGACAACGAGAGAACATAGCACTTTTGATTGTCATTTAGATAGTCAAGATAGATAGCACTTGAGTGTAATGCCAAACACTTTGATCATTTAACTCCCATGGGCACTAGCACTTTCGGGCGCACATCCCAGACCAGATCGGGTCCTTTATATATTGCCAGACATTAGTTATATTGTTTATCTTTAGACAATCAGTCAATGGCCAATATAGAGTACCAAGAAGTAGATGAGCACTAGATGAATAGACAAGATAGTAGAGTGAACGTGAATAGATGAGCGAGTAGAGTATAGATGAGAGTTAGTGACCTTGCATATGAAACGTCGAGTAACGAGCGATAGTAACCGTTGCACAACCACGCGCACATGGTGTTGGCAGTCAGGCGGAACTCACGACCTTACCACTGGCCATATTAAGCATAGGTCCAGAGGTCCGGCGTGATTCAAGACGAGAGTAATTTCTAATAGCCGTTTGGACCATATTGATCCCTAATGGGTGTAACAGGTGTTAGGGTACAACCGGGTCGTCGACCATGTGGGAATCCATGGACAGAGGAGACTTACGGAGGCCTTGAAGAAAGACTTACTAGTCCGACAGATGAAGTATCCGACGGAGAGTTCGTCCAAGTCAAGAGAGAGTGTATATAGAAACAAGTGCTCGACGTTCTAGAGGAGTTCTAGAACAGTGGAGCGTCGATATTGGTATTCCCCAAACATCGCGAGAAACGATAGACAAATATAGAGTAATTTAATTACATAAATTACCAGATGTATTATGAAATAGTTTCATGCCAAATTATGCATAATTGGATGGTTCAAAGTGTGTGTAAGTGTCATGAATTTTAGATAGAAAAGATCATGTGCATGTATTTTAATCATACATAAATATTTAATTTATAACAGAGTTATTTTCAGGATGTATGACTGTTAAACAAGAGTACAAACACTGTAGGTAATCAGGCATTGCTGAGACAGGGGTTTTATGCAAAAAGAACCCAGATCGCGACGTACCATGATGAGGGTCACGAAGGGGTCATCTGAGATCGCGACGGGTGCTTGTACGGGTCGCGACAGGCTTAGTCAGGTCGGGCAGTAGATCGCGACGACAGGCCCTGTCGCGATCAGATCGTGACAGAGGGCGCTGTCGCGATGTGCCCTTGTGAACGCGGCCTATCGGGCCATTGCGTTCACAGGATCTACGCCGGGTCTGACAGGGAAAGGACATTACCTTGGATTGTGGGCCAGAACTTACCTATTTGACACAGGGGGTTCAGAAAATCATAACTAATTGTAGAGTCAACGAAAAATCGTGAAACCAGTTGCAAAACGACCTAGATATGCATGGGCACTTACAATAAATAGGAATTGGAAAACAATCAGGGTTTGGACATGTCTTGAACAGGGCATTCATGGTGAACATGAAATAGTACATAGTTTAGATCACGATTAATTCGCAAGATAGGATGAATCAAATTTAGGGCTTTTAGGGGCAAAAGATGCCTAACATGCATCAGTTCCTACAATAAAAATCTCGTAGCATGGGGTTGAGTATACAAGGAGATCAAGATTAAGAAGAGGGTTCGGGGTCATGTCAGTTACAGAACATGAAAAATCAAGAACGACAGATATGCTCGATGGAAAATTATGAAACCAAAGGGCTTTTGTTCCTGATAGACGAGACATCCTACAGAAAAAGTTTCATGGTTTATGCTTGTGAGAATGCCTACCTTTGATCGTTTTCCTCTTCTAGGGTAAGACTTGAAGAACTCGGGGAAGAACTTGAGAGATCCTTCCTCTCCACGAATTCTCCTCCTCTTGGCCTCTCCTCCTGGTCCAGGAACCTCTTGGCACGAGCTAGGGCTGGCCATGAGGGTTTAAGAGAAGTATTAAGCTTCTCCCTATTCCCTTTCCTAGTTTAAGTCTAACTCCTATTAAATTCCGAATTTCCTATTTTCCTCTCCCCTTTTTAAGCAAGAGATCTCCTATTTGGGTTGGGAGAGAGGGAATTTCGTGGCCAATCATTGGGTAGGTTTAGGAATCCAATCCTAATTCAAACTAGCTATTTAATGCATTAAATATCTCTTTTCTATTTTAGTAATATTTTAGTTACGAATTTTGGGTATTTCTCTATTATTTCCCTTCTAAAAATCTCTATTTTAGCCCACTAATTTCTAATGGGTCAATATAGCAAAGCCCATTACTCCTTTTCTTTTAATGTGGTTTGTTTAATTCTCTGTTATCTGATTTCCTAGTTGTTTTAATACATCTTCTTTATTTGATTTTCCAATTAATAATATAAAATTTAAAAATTTTCCCATAAATTTAGGGTTGCTACATTCTCCCCCTCTTAAAAAGAATTGGTCCCCAAATTCATGTGATTATTAAGGAGAGAATGTCTTACCGAAAAGAGCGGGGTAGTTCCGTCTGATGATTCCTTCCGGTCCCTAGGTTGCCTCTTCCACACCACGATTATTCCATAGGATCTTAACCACATGGATGGGACGGTCCTGAGTTGTTGTATCTTCCGTTCCAGTATCTTGACTGGCTTCTCTTCGTACGTCACATCTTTGTTCAATATCAATTTCTCGTGGAGAATGATGTGTGTGGGGTCGTACACATATTTCCTAAGCATGGAAACATGGAACACATTGGTGTACACATGACAAACCGGTGGCAACGCCAGCCGGTATGCAACCTCACCAACCCTTTCGAGTACTTCAAAAGGACCGATGAATCTAGGGCTGAGCTTTCCCTTTACACCAAATCTTTGTATGTCACGAGTAGGTGACACTTTTAGGAACACATGATCACCACTTGAAATTCCAGTTCTCCTTCTTTTGTCGGCGTAGCTCTTCTATCTGGATTGGGCAATCTTGAGCCGGTCTCTGATTACCTGAATGTCCTTCGTTGTCCGTGGAACCATGTCTGGGCCTAGCCATTGCTGTTCCCCAACCTCATTCCAGCATGCAGGGGATCTGCAATTCCTTCCGTAGAGTGCTTCGAACGGTGCCATCTTGATCTTGATCGCCTGGTAACTGTTGTTATAGGCGAACTCAATAAGAGGTAGGTGCTCATTCCAATAACCTTGAAAATCTATAGTGCAAGCTCTCAACATGTCTTCCACTATTTGGTTGGTTCTTTCAGTTTGCCCATGGTTTGTGGATGGAATGCGGTACTAAAGTTGAGTTTAGTACCCAGTGCACCTTGCAGTCCTTTCCAAAAAGGAGATGTGAGTCTCGGATCTCGATCCGAAACAATAGATGATGGAATGCCATGTAGTCTTACAATCTCTTTGACGTATAAGGCAGCTAGTACCTCTACTGACCATTTACTCTTTATAGGCAGAAAGTGGGCGGATTTGGTTAGTCGGTCCACAATGACCCATATGGCGTCGAGTCCACCACGAGTCTTGGGTAAACCCATGATGAAGTCCATGCCGATACTTTCCCATTTCCACTCGGAATATCTAGCGGTCTGAGTACACCAGCAGGGCGCAGGTGTTCCGCTTTTACTTGTTGCAAGTAAGGCAGTGAATGGCATGTTCAGCTACCCTCTTTCATGTTCGGCCACCAAAACGTTCTTTTCATATCTTGATACATTTGGTACCTCCAGATGATGAATAGTATATCTTGTCTTGTGAGCTTCATCCATTAGCTTCTTTAGTTCTTCATTGTCTGGAACACATGTCCTTCCTGAAAGACAAGCCTTCCGTCTTCAGTCATTGCAAAGTCCGGTCTTTCAGTTAGAGTTTCTTTGACGCGAACTAAGAATGGATCATCGTCTTGTTGAGCTTTGATCTCCTCTAGCAGATCAGATTGAATCTTGATATTGGCAACCAAGACTCGATCATCTCTATGTTCGATATTTAAGTCTAACCTTGCGAATTGTTCTAGTAGTTGCATCTCGCCAAGGACTAGACTTGAGACAAATGCCATTGGCTTCCTACTAAGAGCATCAGCCACGACATTTCCCTTGCCTGGGTGGTATTGGATGTGGAAGTCGAAATCTTTCAAGTATTCCAGCCATCTCCTTGTCTCATGTTGAGTTCCTTCTGAGAGAATAAATACTTCAGACTTTTATGGTCTGAGTAGACAGTGAATTGCTCGCCATATAGATAGTGTCTCCAAATCTTCAAGGCTAAGACCACGGCAGCCAGCTCGAGATCATGTACAGGGTAGTTGACTTCATGTGTCTTCAGTTGTCTTGAAGAATAGGCGATGACCTTCTCCTTTTGCATGAGTACACAACCTAGCCCGATTCCTGAGGCATCGGTGTAGACAGAGAAACCTTCTCCTCTATTGGCAAAGCGAGAACAGGTGTGAGGTAAGACAGTTTGAGGTTTGGAAACTTTTCTCACACTCTTTACTCCAGGAGTATGGATTTCCTTTCGTGTCAGACGTGTGAGAGGAACAACGATCCTTGAGAAGTCCTTGATGAACCGCCTGTAGTAGCCAGCCAGTCCTAGGAAGCTTCTTATCTGGGTGACATTAGTTGGTCTCTCCCAGTTGAGTACAACTTCGACTTTGGAGGGATCAACAGAGATGCCGTCCTTTGAGATGACATGGCCCAAGAAGGATACTTCTTCGAGCCAGAATTCACACTTGCTAAGCTTTGCGTATAGCTTGTTGTCTCGCAAAACTTGTAGTGCTGTCTTTAGGTGTTCTTCATGCTCTTCCTTGGTCTTGGAGTATATGAGGATGTCGTCGATAAAGACGACCACGAACTTGTCGAGGTAGGGCCAATTATGCTGTTCATGAGTTGCATAAAGGCTGCAGGAGCATTGGTTAGCCAAAAGGCATAACGACGAATTCATAATGTCCATACCTGCTCCTGAAAGCCGTTTGAAGATATCGTTCTCTGATCCTCATTTGGTGATAGCCAGATCGAAGATCGATCTTGGAGAAATATTGAGCTCCTGAAATTTGGTCGAATAGTTCATAGACCCTAGGCAATGGTATTGTTCTTGATGGTAAGCTGATTGAGTTGTCGATAGTCGATGCACAGCCTCATCGATCCATATTTCTTCTTTACGAATAGCACAGGTGCTCCCCATGGGGAAGTACTTGGTCTGATGAACCCCTTTTCTAGTAGCTCCATCAGTTGGCCTCAATTCCTTCAGCTCGGCAGGTGACATCTGGTATGGTTGACGCGATACCGGTGCGGCTCCAGGAATCAACTCAATGGCGAAGTTGACATCTCGTTCAGGGGGAATCCCTGGCAGGTCTTCGGGGAAGACATCTGGGTAGTCTTGTACTATATGTATGTCTTCTATTTGGAACCCTTCTTTTCCACTACTACGGCTGCTAGGAAAGCAATACAGCCTTTCCTCATCATGTTGTGGGCTTATGGCGGAGACTAGAGACATCCGTCTCTTATGTCTAATCCCAGAGAATGCCAGTTTAGGAAAGTCACTAAAGGTAACCTTCCTTTCTTACAGTCGACACTTGCCCCATATGCGGACAACTAGTCGGCTCCCCAAATTACATCATAGCCTTCCATGGACATACACACCAGGTCGGCTTTTAGGTTATGGTCTCCGATCATTACATCGGCAGAGGGAAAGTATTTGTTCAATTTCTCCTTTTCCTAATGGGTTGTGATAGAGAACTCACAACCCATGGATATAGATTTAGCATTCACAGTATCAGCAAAGTTTTGAGATATAAATGAATGAGTGGCTCCAGTATCAAATAAACGAATGCTGATAATGAGAAAACTTGAAGGGTACCTTCTACCACGCCACCCTCCATAGCAGGTTCCTCATCATGTAGGGCTTGCAGTCGGCCCTATTTCTTAGGCGCATTAGGGCGCCTTTCATTCTCTTTCAGTAGCAGGCACTCAGGGATACGGTGCTCGCGACTTCCGCAGCGCAGACATGTGCCGGCTTTCCTCCAGCATTCATCAGCCGTGTGACCAGGCTTGTCACAGTGTTTGCAGTGGCTCTTTGTTGGAGTGTTGGGTACGAAAACCTTGGATTTCCTTTCTTGGCTAGATCCCTCTGTGATGTTGAAGGGACGCTTCTTGCCGTTGGTAGGCTTAGCAGATGACTGACCCGAGGTCACTTCCTTCTTGACGAACTTCCCTTTGATACGGTCGGTGAAGTCCGTAGCATCTTCTAGCAGCTGAGCCCTCTTCACCATCTCGGCGTAGGTCGGGATGTCGAAAGGTGCGAGTTGAGTGATGTAGTGGGGCTTAAGGCCGTTTAGAAAGTGCTTAGCCTTCATCCTTTCAGTGTTCACCAGATGTACAACATAGCGTGCCAGTCTAGAGAACTGGGCTTCATATTCGGCCACAGTCAAGCTCCGCTGTTTAAGAGCAGCGAATTCCACAGCCTTCCTTTCTTGAACACGCTCGGAGAAGTATTGGAGTTGAATGCTTCTTAAACTCATCCAGGTGAATGGCCCATTCTCTCTAGTAGCTTCCACTGATTCCACCAGGCGCGGGCGTCCTTTCCAGTTGGAACGGGCAAGTAGCAGCTTGTCCCCCGCTGCACATTGCATGACACAGAAAATTCTTTCCGTCTCTTGGAGCCAGTGCTCAGCTTCATCCGGATCCGTGGATCCGCTGAACCTAGGTGGGTTCAGACTTCTGAAGTTGCGATGCAGGTCGCCTGCACCACGATTGCCACCTCCTTGAGTGGCTTGCACAATGGCGCGTGTCAGTTCTTGGATGGTTTGTTGCATGCCCCTCATTTGAGCACATTCGGCCATCATCTGATTGCTTAGTTCTTACAAAATAACTTCTTGTCATGATATCGATGTGGAATTTAATTTGTGCGTGTGTGAGTTATTTTAACTAGTTACCCTTGGCTCTAACCTCAACTCACATAGGTGGATAATTGACTCTAGTCGAGGCAGGTTAACCTAGATCATCCTATACTTAAGAATAACCTAGGCTCTGATACCACAAAACTGTCACGCCCCGACGCGGAATATCAGAACGTGAGACAGTTGCAAGAAAAGGGTATAGAGCGAATACTAGACATCAAACCATTTCAAAATGAATACTGATAAAGCAAATTCATTTCATTAATACTTTTCAATGCCTAGTTACAACCACTAATATCAGAGCCAATCTATAGGGCCCGATTACATTGGAATAAAGCAAAAGACTAAACTTCAAACCTAACTACTACAACGCTAAACATAGAAATAGGACACTAGGGTACTCATGACATCACTCCAGGTCGTTCCCGTCCTCTTGAGTGTATGGTTCATCCTCGGTCTCACCTGAGAACACAATGACAAATAATGCAGGGTGAGCGAACATCGCCCAGTAGGACTTAAATCTCAGGCTCAAGCAGACTTTAAGTAATTAATGCATTAAAGGCAGAGTAACTAATGACAGAACGGAAGAGAGTGTCAAGTAAAAATATAGCAGGACAAGACGTGAACGAAATAGCAAGACTTTCCAAATATAGACATACCAAGAATAGCACAAGTGCCGAGAATAGCACAATAATAGCAAGATAGCACAATGTCAAGTATAGCAAGATGACCATGGTACAAATATCACAACGAGTATAGCATAACACTTTGTTGTCAATGGACAACGAGAGAACATAGCACTTTTGATTGTCATTTAGATAGTCAAGATAGATAGCACTTGAGTGTAATGCCAAACACTCTGATCATTTAACTCCCATGGGCACTAGCACTTTCGGGCGCACATCCCAGGACCAGATCGGGCCCTTTATATATTGCCAGGCATTAGTTATATTGTTTATCTTTAGACAATTAGTCAATGGCCAATATAGAGTACCAAGAAGTAGATGAGAGCACTAGATGAATAGATGAGATAGTAGAGTGAACGTGAATAGATGAGCGAGTAGAGTATAGATGAAAGTTAGTGGACCTTGCACATGAAACGTCGAGTAACGAGCGATAGTAACCATTGCACAACACGCGCACATGGTGTTGGCAGTTAGGCGGAACTCACGACCTTACCACTGGCCATGTTAAGCACAGGTCCAGAGGTCCGGCGTGATTCAAGACGAGAGTGAATTTCTAATAGCCGTTTGGACCATATGATCCCTAATGGGTGTAACAGGTGTTAGGGTACAACTGGCTCGTCGACCATGTGGGAATCCATGGACAGAGGAGACTTACGGAGGCCTTGAACAAAGACCTACTAGTCTGGCAGATGGAGTATCCGACGGAGAGTTCGTCCAAGTTAAGAGAGAGTGTATATAGAAACAAGTGCTCGACGTTCTAGAGGAGTTCTAGAACAGTGGAGCGTCGATATCGGTATTCCCAAAACATCGCGAGAAACGATAGACAAGTATAGGGTACTTAATTACATAAATTACCAGATGTATTATGAAATAGTTTCATGCCAAATTATGCCATAATTGGATGGTTCAAAGTGTGTGTAAGTGTCATGAATTTTAGATAGAAAAGATCATGTGCATGTATTTTAATCATACATAAATATTTAATTTATAACAAGAGTTTTTCGGGATGTATGACTGTTAAACAAGAGTACAAACACTGTAGGTAATCAAGCATTTTCTGAGACAGGGGTTTTATGCAAAAAAACCCAGATCGTGACGTACCATGATGAGGGTCGCGACGGGGTCATCTGAGATCGCGACGGGTGCTTGTACGGGTCGCGACAGGCTTAGTCAGGTCGGGCAGCAGATCGCGACGACAGGCCCTGTCGTGATCAGATCACGACGACAGAGGGCACTGTCGCGACGACCTTGTGAATGCGGCCTATCGGGCCGTCGTGTTCACAGGGTCTGCGCCCGGGTCCGACAAGGAAAGGACATTACCTTGGATTGCGGGCCAGAACTTACCCTATTTGACACAGGGTGGTTCAGAAAATCATAACTAATTGTATAGTCAACGAAAATTATGAAACTAGTTGCAAAACCTAGACATGCATGGGCACTTACAATAAATAGGAATTGGAAAACAATCAGGGTTTGGACATGTCTTGAACACGGGTATTCATGGTGAACATGAAACAATACATAGTTGAGATCAACGATTAAATTCGCAAGATAGGATGAATCAAATTTAGGGCTTTTAGGGGAAAAGATGCCTAACATGCATCAGTTCCTACATAAAAATCTCGTGGCATGGGGTTGAGTATACAAGGAGATCAAGAATTAAGAAGAGGGTTCGGGGTCATGTCAGTTGCAGAACATGAAAAATCAAGAACGACAGATATGCTCGATGGAAAATTATGAAACAAAGGGCTTTTGTTCCTGATAGACGAGACATCCTACAGAAAAAGTTTCATGGTTTATGCTTGTGAGAATGCCTACCTTTGATCGTTTTCCTCTTCTAGGGTTAAGACTTGAAGAACTCGGGGAAGAACTTGAGAGATTCTTCCTCTCCACGAATTCTCCTCCTCTTGGCCTCTCCTCCTGGTCCAGGAACCTTGGCACGAGCTAGGGCTGGCCATGAGGGTTTAAGAGAAGTATTTAAGCTTCTCCCTATTCCCTTTCCTAGTTTAAGCATAACTCCTATAAATTCTGAATTTCCTATTTTCCTCTCCCCTTTTTAAGCAAGAGATCTCCTATTTGGGTTGGGAGAGAGGGAATTTCGTGGCCAATCAATTGGGGTAGGTTTAGAAATCCAATCCTAATTCAAACTAGCTATTTAATGCATTAAATATCTCTTTTCTATTTTAGTAATATTTTAGTTACGAATTTTGGGTATTTCTCTATTATTCCCCTTCTAAAAATCTCTATTTTAGCCCACTCATTTCTAATGGGTCAATATAGCAAAGCCCATTACTCCTTTTCTTTTAATGTGGTTTGTTTAATTCTCTTATCTGATTTCCTATTTGTTTTAATACATCTTCCTTTTATTTGATTTTCCAATTAAATAATATAAATATTAAATATTAATTTTCCCCATAAATTTAGGGTTGCTACATTCCTGGAGGACCTTCTGAAGAAGTAGTGAGATCTGTTATACATGAGATTATTGACGACGTTAACGAAATAAGATCAGTGCTGGGAAGCCCTGATTTAGAGAACAAGGATGTTGGACATGAGAGTAATGACGAAGTTAACGAACTAAGATCTGTGCTGGGATGCCCTGATTTAGAGAACAAGGATGTTGCACCTGTCTGCAATTGTAAGTGGATATGTATCTGTTTGTGACTGTTATTTGTACTCTATTTGCCACTATAATCAATGAATAAATCTTAGTTATTTGTCATTGGAATTTTCTATTTGTTTCATTTGTCATTCTATTGTTGTTTGAATGCTATGTACTCTTAATTATTTGTCACTGGAATCTTTTTATTTGTCACTGGTCTGGTCCTATTTGTCATTGGAATTCTTGGGTCTTTGTCACTGGAATCTTTCTATTTGTCACTGGAATTCTTGAGTCTTTGTAAAGTGAAATCTTTGTATTTGTCACTGAAAGGAATGTATTTGTCACTGGAATCAACCTATTTGTCACTGGAATATTTGAGTCTTTGTAAAGTGGAATCTTTGTATTTGTCACGAGAATCTTTGTATTTGTCACTGAAAGAAATGTATTTGTCACTGGAATGAACCTATTTGTCACTACAATTCATAAGTCTATGTAAACTGGAATCTTTGTATTTGTCACTGGAATCTTTCTATTTGTCACTGAATGGAATGTACTTATCACTGGAATGAACCTATTTGTCACTACAATTCGTAAGTCTATGTAAACTGGAATCTTTGTATTTGTCACTGGAATCTTTTTATTTGTCACTGAAAGGAATTTATTTGTCACTGGAATGAACCTATTTGTCACTACAATTCGTAAGTCTATGTAAACTGGAATCTTTGTATTTGTCACTGGAATCTTTCTATTTGTCACTGGTGTGAACCTATTTGTCACTGGAATCTTCTATTTGTCTCTCTAAACTTGTTTTATTATTCTTTCAATGCATTTTGCAGCACCTGAAGTAGATGATGATTTGAATAATGATAAGGGAGAATAAAAAAATTTGGAACCTTTTGAGGGCATGATTTTCCAAACTATTTCAGATGCATAGAAATTGTACAATGCCTATGCTAAATGAGTAGGATTTGGCATAACAGTCACTGACAGTAGAAGAAAGAATGATGTGTTTATATAAAGAGGTTCAATTGTCACCGTTGTGATCAATCTAGAAGGGGCAAAGAAATGATAAGACACAGAGATTCTTTTAAGATTGGATGTAAGACATCGGTGAGGGTTAGACATGACAAAGACACAAACACCTACATAATGTATGATGTAATTTTGGAGCATAATCACATTCTTCATCCAACAACTGCTATGTATTTGAGATCACATCGTAAAATTTGCACCCCGGAGAAAGCTGAGATTCTGAACATGAGTAGTGTTGGTATTTCCACATCCAATATTGTGTCGGCCATGGCGAAAAGGAAGGGGGGCATCCGACAGTTGGAGTGGACAGAGAAGGACTGCAGAAACTTTCTTGATAAAGAAAGGAAAACACAATTGAAGGAGGGTGATGCAAAGACAATGATAAACCATTTTCAGACAATGCAAGTTAGGGATCCAACATTCTTTTACACTATAGCTGTTAATGACAATGGTACATTAAGGAATGTGTTTTGGATTGATGGTAGGTCTAGAACATCTTGTACATACTTTGCGGATGTCATTTATTTCGATACAACATACTTGACAAAACATATCAAATGCCATTTGCACCATTTGTGGGAGTAAATCATCATGGCCAGTCTATTCTTTTAGGATGTGCACTACTAAGCAATGAGAAAATTGAAAGTTTTGTATGACTTTTTGATTGTTGGCTAGAACGAATGGTGGCATTCACCCCAAGGCATCATCACATATCAAGACATGGCTATGGAGGCTGCAGCAGCCCAAGTATTTCCAACAGCACAACATCGCTTTTGTCTTTGACATATATAAGAAGAAGGTACCTAAAAAATTTGGCCACATATGCGTCTCCAATCCACATTTAATGAATGACTTTCAAAGTTACATCTATGACACAATGTCACCTTTGAATTTGAAGAAAAGTGAGATGAATTTATAACAAAGTATGAAATTGCCATGCAAAATGAATGGCTGAAAAATTTGTACGAATGTCATAGAAAGTGGGCACCTATTTTTTTGAAGGACACATTCTTTGCTGGTAGGTATTGTTGACTACTATTGTCTATCGTTATTTGCTTTATTTGTTATATTTACATTGTTTTGTGTTGTAGGTATGTCTACCTCTCAACGAAGTGAGAGTATAAACCATTTTTTTGATGGATTTGTCACAGCGAAAACTACTTTATCTGAGATCATTGTGAAATACACAGTGGCACTTGAAAGCAGGTTTGATGTAGAAAACAAAGCAGACTTGAAGTCCATGGATACAGAAGCATACCTGAAAACTTGTTCCCCATTTGAGAAACAAGCTGCCACAATAATACTAGGTCTATATTTCAGAAATTCCAGAAAGAATTGATAGAGATCGCTGCTTGTCACCCACAACGTATTTGTGAAGATGAAAGTAAGTTGACGTTGAGAGTAAAGTCATTTGAACGTGTTAAATTGAAAGGTATATGTAAGGAGATGCAAAAAGAGTACACTGTCAATTGCCAAAAACAAGAAAAAGAAGTGGAATGCTCTTGTAGATCCTTCGAATTTAAGGGGTTCTTATGCTGACATGCCTTACTAGCATTGCAATATGTCAGAATTGACAGTATACCAAACAAGTACTTCTTGCAGAGATGGTGCAAAGATATGCGGTATAAAATGCATGTCAGTCATTTGATGTTCAAAAGGAAGAGAATAAATGTTCATCGTCACGGTACACCAACTTGATATTCAAATTCATGAAGGTGGCTGCAGCTTCTTGCTCAGAGGAAGCTTATGATATTGTAGTAGCTGAAATACCAAAAATTCTTGGGAAAGTAATCGAGTCCATAAATGGGTTGTCTTTGCAATCGAACACATGAATAGATTTTACATCGAATTGTCATGTACAAGATCCACTAAGAGCGTCAACAAAAGGAAGAAATCGTGAGAAACAGATACCATCCGCCCTTGAGAAAATCAGAAAATAGAGCAGAGCTTCCAAAAAGTGCATTCAAACACCCACTGCTGCAAACTATGACCAGGTTGGTGAAGTATCATTCTTTGCAACACAATGACCTCTAAACTTCTGTGATATGTAAAAGAACCATTATTTGTTATGTATTCTTTCATTTGTCACTATAATTATTGGACATGATCCTATTTGAACCATTATGTGTTACGTAAATCTGGCATTTGTCACTTAAATGCATGGATATGATCCTATTTGAACCATTATCTTATGTAAATCTTGCATTTGTCACCACAAGCTGACCCTGAGATTTGAAGGTAAGTATTGAGTACAAAAAATGTTACAAATAGAAATTGAAATAAAAAAAAATAACATCTGAGTTGTTAGTCATTATCACTCCCATCATCCCCATCCACATCCACAATGTCAAAAATGAAAATGCCTTTGGTAAAGACTTTACAACCATTTTAGTTTTGTTTACAATGCAATTTAAATCCCTTCGCTCATACTCCAACCTTGCAACTCGATTTTCTAGATTTTTCACATTCTCATCTTTCCCACAAGTTGTTTGTGAATCCACAAAGTTTTGCACTTCATCGCACCACATGAAAAAATTACATTTCGCATCCTATAAAAGACCACAGGAAATATTATGTCATGTAATAACATGTCATGTAATACATGAAAAACTGATAAGCTTACCTTCCATGTGTAGAATTTTTTGTTTGGATTTCTTTCTATTTTGCTAGTTCTCACAATGCAATAACCATGTCCTCTCATACATCTCATCGGTGGAGGTGAAATGGGAGACTGGCTTGGGCTCGCCATTTTGCCAGAAGATTGCTCTCCAGATGCTCTGCAAATAAATTTGATACCACATAAATATGGCATTTGTTAAAACACAAATAGCTACAACATTTTAAAAGTTCAAAGATTGCTGACCTAAAAGTTACAATGTCCTCCAAGCCGGACACATTAACATCGATGTTAATCAATTTTTGTCCAAGGATTTCATGCATGTCAATTATTCTATCAATATCCTCTCCAGTTAACAATTTCATGAAAGAGTTACTCATCTCCGAAATGTGGCATTTTAATTCCACTTGCTCTTTCACAAGTGTCCATCTTCTACAAACATCATTAACTACGCTACAAAGTTCCATACCTCTATGCATAGGAATTACATACGCATCATCTTGAATGTAAAAATTCCAGGAATACGATCCATATCTTGGAGTCTACCCCGCCACCCAGCATTGCAAAAAAACTAGATGAGCATTACATTCAGAGGAAAGAAACTTAGATCGCAGACACAGGAGATTGAAGCATCAGGATGCGCCACCAGGGGGGTCGCACGGGGGGGGAACGGGAACAGGAGGGGAAATGGGAGCAGAAGGGTTACCTGAGCAGGAGAGCCAAAGCAGGATCACCAAAGGCTCCCATGCCCCGGAGCAGTTTTTCTGGACCAGGTTCGCCGGAAACCTAGGTGGTGAAGGGGGCGAGGCAGCGGGGTTGAGGGGGGCAAGGATGTGTGAAACGTAAATGGGTGTTGGGGCTTAGGTCTTACGTACCGGTAGAATGGGTTTTTTATTATAAAATATATATGTGAGAGATACCAGATTATTTAGAATATAAAATTTTAATTTTTTTAAATATAAAATTTTAAATCTTCAAAGTAATTATTTAAATTAAAATTTAATATCTTCAAATAGAAAGATTTGACTTTACATAGACTTACGAATTGTAGTGACAAATAGAAAGATTCCAGTGACAAATAGAAAGATTCCTATGACAAAGACTCAAGAATTCCAGTGACAAATAGGACCAGACCAGTGACAAATACATTCCTTTCAGTGACAAATAGAAAGATTCTAGTGACAAATACAAAGATTCTTGTGACAAAGACTCAAGAATTCCAGTGACAAATAGGACCAGACAGTGACAAATACACTCCTTTCAGTGACAAATAGAAAGATTCCAGTGACAAATACAAAGATTAGACTTTACATAGACTTACGAATTGTAGTGACAAATAGAAAGATTCCAGTGACAAATAGAAAGATTCCTGTGACAAAGACTCAAGAATTCCAGTGATAAATATGACCAGACCAGTGATAAATACATTCCTCTCAGTGACAAATAGGACCAAACCAGTGACAAATACACTCTTTTCAGTGACAAATAGAAAGATTCATTTCAGTGACAAATAGAAAGATTTCAGTGACAAATAGAAAGATTCCAGTGACAAATAGAAAGATTCTAGTGACAAATAGAAAGATTCCACTTTACATAGATTTACGAATTATACTGACAAATATGTTGATTCCATGTAATGAAAATAAGCATCACATAAGAGGAAAAATGTGGAAAAATATATAAACAAGAACTTGTCATTGATTCTTTAGTTCTAACAACAAGGCCGCAAAACGGGCTCTGAAGAGATTACAATCATGCTCATTAAAGGTCCATCCGGGGAATGCCCTCCTAATCAACGCTTCAATGTATTTGACTACATAAATGGCGCAATTGAGGCTACCAGATGCTTGTTGAGGACATTGGGTTTCAAAGTGTAGTTCCCACTTAGCAGCATCCGGAAATGTCCCATACTCCGTCAACATTCGCCTGACAGTTGTGGCCTGCAAAAAAAAAAAAAAACAATTCAACAACAATAAAACTGAAAGAAATTGTTTGAGAAACTTACCCATTTTTTGCAGAGGCCTTGTGTATGGGCCCACTTTTCAATGAATTATATGACACCATTTGATGTTTCTCCGTGTCCACCACAAATAAATGCCAGTGATTTCGGGAGTGTAACACGAAGAATAGCCACTTGTTCTCGTGGAGGGCTTCAAATATTCATTCTCATAACAACATTGCAACAACTGTGCTGCCTTCTCTTGCGTTGAGCATGACATTCCGTGGATATGATTTACCAAAATAGTTGGAAAACAAACCCAATTGTGATAAATATTTCCAGTGTTCTTCTCATTTTCATTAGGTAAATCATCCATCAATAACCTGCACATGGTCCATAGTCAGTACAATGACTTTCAAGGGACTTATCTATAAAAATATTAGTGAAACACAAACTGTGTCTTCTGTCATGCATCCGTAAAGGAGGTGTGACGGCCCTGGATATTTATGCCCATTAAGGCACCATATCCAGATCCGCCTCCCGCGAACGGACCGAAGTCTCGCAAGGGATATCTCACACAAGTATCCAGTAAGAATATAAAAGACAACTACACAGTATAAGACACAAGAAAGTACATGTGCTCATACCTGCATATAACAATTTACAACTGTCCCATTACATTATTACATGTCTAATTAAAAAGCACAACTACCTGGGGCATACCCCGAGGGAGCACAAGCTCACACAACACTACTACAACATAACTGCTGGTGGTACAAGTCTGCCACAAACTTCTCCACACGCCACACAAACGGCAAGCCCTGAAAAGAACTGTAGGGAAGTGAGCCTCAACAAGTCACAGGTTCAGCAGAGGCTACCCAAAACAACAACAAACTACGGACACCTCAACCCCAGAGGGTCTCATTGGCAACACCAATAGCCAAACCATTTCATGCTCACAACAATTGAATTTAAACTGCAATTAAATATAAACACCTTAATCAAACATAACCTCGGAAAGTAAGAAGAAGTAACAGGACTAGTTTTGCACCACTAGTCCACACAACAACTAAAACGCCTAAGCCTTAAGCCTCACAGGCAAACCATAATAACAACCGGTCGCCTATGCTTTAAGCCACACATGCAAGTCACTGCCTAGGCTGCAAGCTTCCCAGGCGAACCTCAACCTCGTGGGTAATAGGACAGCCAACAAGTGCTGATCCATTAAACCCCAAACCACGATATATCAGAAGCTACACACACCAGGTAACATGATCGGCTACAGCGGGCCAATCCATCACATACTAAAACTAATCGAAAGCTTACCAAAAAAAGAAGGAAACGGAGGGGAAGGCCGCTCCACAGCACACCAGCGCTTACAAACCACAGTACGCCTAGGCCACAAGCCTCATCGGAAAATTACCACAAAGGGTAACAAGATTGGATACCACAAGCCAATTCACCTCATAATAAACATAAACGGAGACTTACTTAAAACAGATAAAATACAACAGGTGGCAGGTCCATCCATAAGACCTCCATAGAAACAAGAGTATTACCTCAATCTAGAAAAGTTGTGTACACTATAAAACCGCAAAGCAACCCACAAGGGTACTGGTACCTACTATCCTGAGGTACAACAACACAAACACCCGTACAAAGGGTACAAGTAGGTGATAAACACCACACAAAACCACAACTTTACTGTGCCATCACTTAGGCACAACATTACAGGTGAAACCTTAACCGGCAAGTCACACAAGCCACAACCAGAGCCGGCAAAGCACGAGTCGAAAAGAACGACGCCACCACATGGGAACGGACTACTAGCTGATCAGGCTAGTATCCAACCCGGACAACACAACACAAGAACAACCTCTCAGTCTCGTAGTCACGGACGAAAGGTCCAACTGCCGCTCCATGAGAACAAGTTAAACAACTGTGGAGACAAACCAACACCACACCTGTAGACACATAGCTGCAGGTCCATGCCTGGCACCTTTAGGGTCTCTGACCGGAGCACCCTAAAGTGAGGCACTGGAAAACAGGACTAGCTGGGGACCAGTGACGTCTGCTGGTGTCCGTACCCCCAACTACGAGCGCGCTACAAGCGACTGCACACCCACAAACACAAGCCGCTGCCCTACTGTCGTCTTTCCCTCAGCCGGACGTACAACTCAAACACAGGAGTGAGGGTGTCCAGGAAGACGACACAGACCTCGACGGTACCACACTATACCGGGACAAACCCCGGGCACAACAAACACAACGTGCCTGGCTCACAAAGAACCTGGGGTACCCGACTAGAGAGGCATTCCGGAATAGGCGCCGGACCACCACACTCGGCAAGCTCAAACCACGGTATATACACCAACACTTTCTATTACCAATTACGGTACATATGTTAGGAATAACTTATTCCAGTCACCTTGTGACTTACAAGCTAACCTACACAATCACATAATAAACCATATTAATAATAACACCACAGCCTGTCATCAGTCACCTTGTGACTTCCACTGCCATACTAAACACAGTACACGATAATCACGTAATAACCATACTTATACTTTACTAATATTCATCTAGGATAATCTATAAAAGATCTTAAAGGATCAAAACTAGGTTCACACGTGAACCTCACCGCCACTATACCACGGACTAACCACAATGATTAAGATATAATAAATACGACGACGTACGATGTGCCATGTACACACAAACCATATGCACGGCTTCCAAACCACGTAAAAACCATGCTAATTATATAAATAACACATTGGCCACGTAAAACCAGCCCACCTTGTGAGCAACATGCTTCATGAGCGTGACAAGTGCACTGGCTCCACCTGTCATTGCCATGCACAACAAATACCACTAACCGGATATTCAAAATACAGAAAGCATGCATAACAGGACCTCTCAGCTGAGGTCGCGACAAGGGGCAAGGTCGCCTTCAGAACGCGACGCCTGACATGCCGCGTTCAAACCATGAACGTGACGGATCGAGCTGTCGCGTTAACAACGCGACGCCCAGGGCTGTCGCCTTCACAGGCGCAAACCCTAATCTGGGAGAAACTCCACGGATCACCAATCCGGACCATTCAAACCACGCTTAATTCACGTTTTCCATGCTTTAATGGATATCCTAGCATGATATCTACTGTTTACAAAGCAATAAAGTAACTAACATGTAATTCACAATACGAATCGAGGTAGAACACCCTACCTTCGCGAAGAACGCGAAAACCAGAGATCCCTCGGCGTTTCCTCTGCTCCACACAACATCCTCATGGTGAGAACACGCCCCACGCACCTCCTGAACCTCGAACCCCCGAAGAAACCCCGCAACAGCTCCCCCTGGTCGAGCAGAGCCTGTGAAGCTCTGTTCGACAAGGGTTCCTTAAAAACGCATTACAGTTGAGAACGCGACGTAGCCCTACATCGCAACCTGAACGCGACGTAGGCGGCCGTCGCCTTTTCAAGCCCGACGTCAGCAGGCCGCCCAATGTGCGACGCGTGGCCCGCATGCAGACGTCGACCACTCAACAACGTCAACAGGAACGCAACCACTAGGGCTGTCGTGTTCAGAACGCGACGAACACCCCTGTCGCATTCACAGGCAGAAAATCTGTGAGTGCTTTGGGCCCAATCTGGCAGCCCACCAAGCCTCACAACGCGCGTAAACACCTAAAACACGCACTAATGGGCCACACATTGGCCACCAAACCCACTAAGCAGGGATCCACAAAGATCCGAAAAACGCGCGATGTTACATTATTATCACCTAAAAAAGAATGTCGTCCTCGACATGCAAAGCAAATCACAACAAACTGGATTATCACCTAAAAAGAAACAAAACCGTATATAGAGCAAGTAGGATATGCTTCCTTTGTATCTTTCTATTCAATCATCTGCGATGACTGATTCATCTGTTCATTCCCATGTTTGTTCTGCCTTTCCTTTCTTTTCAATTCATTCCACAACTGCCTTATTTTGTAATTTTAATCTGCTATTTCCTTATCTTTTATCCGTAGGTGATTCTACCTTGCTGGTGGCGCTTTATCTCCTTGGATTGAATCTACTTTCACATTTTTTCTAGCTGTGTTTGCAACCTTTCTTTCGGGACCGCTTTACCTTTCTCGAGTATCTTACACTGTAATAGTTTACCATGCTATAATCTTTCCAAATTCTTGAACTTTCGGTGCATTTTCTTTTTCTATTTATCATTGCTTACTGTTACCCTGCCTTATCTGTATTTACATTCGCAACTGTCATTTTTTTTTCCAAAGAAAACCAATCACCATCTTTGAATTTCCTGCCCTTTTCATATTATTCTGCCCATACCGCTTTAAATCATTTCTGATTAAAAACCATAATAACCTATGTTCCTTTATTCGCTACACAAAACTTTATACTTTCTCCTTATTCAAGCAAACTTGAACAATCTGTGAATATTAAATCTTTCTTGCTTCAGCTTCCACTGCGCTACTCTGATCACACTAAACACTTTTGCAAAATATTCCACAATTTCTGTTCTCATTATTACTTTCAATTACTTTCTTCTGGCTTCAACTGTATCATTCTAACTTTAACTGCTTCTCAAATCATCTTATTCAATTAATTCATGTTGAAAATATTACTGCAATTTCTGACCTGCCAAACCGCTATTGACATGCTGTACTCTTTATATACCTTTCTTGCTTTACTGATATTTTCTAGCTAATCTCATAATTTTGTTGCATAACCTTTCCAAATATTCTTTAATTAGTTTGTTCCTGCTCCTGCATCAAACTCTGGAATATCTTAATAACAGTCCATTTCTGCTCTATTGAATCATTTCTTTGCACCGATATACAAACTCTAACTGACATTTCCCGACTCATCTAATTTTATTCACTTCATCATTGCTAAATTCTTCTTTTCTCTGGTCCATTTTTCTTTTTTATCTAAATTTCCAATCATTCTAATCATAACATCTTTTCCGCAAAATACTTATCTTATTCATTCTGCTGCCTGGCTAATCTTGCTATACCGTTCATACTATAAATCTTTCTGGTATCTAATCATCCTTCTTTAAAATACAGCAAAAACTCAAATTTGAATACCAATTTCTTTAAATATATCAACTTGCTCTGTCTGCTTCCCTTATTCCATTAAATGCTCTTTTTTCAAATAACATAAATATCACAATCTGCCTTGTTGTTTCTCTCAACTCAATATTTCTTAACTGCTTCTCCATTAATGCACTTCTTCCATTCTATTTCATTTGCCTTAAACTCATTCCAATATACTTAACTTTAATTTTGATTTTCCTCAAACTGCTCATAGTTACTAACTTTTACTTCTCTCATCTTTAACACAGCAATCTTTGCTAACTCTTTCTGAAGAATTTCTCATAATCTGCCATTCACCAACTAATATTTTTCTTATGCGATTCTTAGAAAATCTCTTTGCACACTGATTCTTATTTTCTCTCTCTTTATTCAACTGATCCTTTCTATACATATTTATACAAATCCTCATATCAAACTTCATATTACCATCATTATTCATAACAACACTTTTTTTTTCAAATTTCTAATCTCAGGCATATTTAGTCTATTTGCCATAAACCACTGCTCCCTTCTGTACCAATACTTTTTTTTTAAAGCTGATCTGTCTTACTTAATCATGCCAAAGTTTTCATAACACAAATCACATTCTTAGTCATACTGTTTCTTGATATCATCTGACTCAGATCTCTGATGCCACAATACCTCTGTTGAGTTTCTCAACTATATTTTGCATATTTAATCACTTCTAACACACACACTGACCTGTTCCTCATCACTTGTTACCATATACCTGTCTCTGCTAACTCTGTATCTCATTATAACTTACTTACTGAATTCCATATCCAAACTTGTTAATCTCCTCAATTCCTTTAACTGTGAATCTTTAACAACCAAACTGATCTATCACAAACCAGGACGCTGGTATAATCACATAGATTATACCACCTCTAATCACATGAACTTTCAATAACTGCTAACAATAAATTTCTCAACATAAAAACACGTTTTATAGAACAAAAACTCAGATAAATACTACCTTAACCACACAAAAACCGTAGACTTACTACCAATAGTGGACATTAATCCATGTATTGGGACATTGTACTCTTAATGTCTTTTCATATTCTAACTGGACATTGCTCTGATACTATTGTGACGGCCCTGGATATTTCTGCCCATTAAGGCTCCATATCTAGACCTGCCTCCCGTGAACGGACCGAAGTCTCACAAGAGATATCCCACAAGTGTCCAGTAAGAATATAAAAGACAACTACACAGTATAAGACACAAGAAAGTACATGTGCTCATACCTGCATATAATAATTTACAACTATCCCATTACATTATTACATGTCTAATTAAAAAGCACAACTATCTGGGGCATATCCCGAGGGAGCACAAGCTCACACAACACTACTACAACATAACTTCTGGTGGTACAAGTCTGCCACAAAACTCTCCACACGCCACACAAACGGCAAGCCTTGAAAAGAACTGTAGGGAAGTGAGCCTCAACAAGTCACAGGCTCAGCAGGGGCTACCCAAAACAACAACAAACTACGGACACCTCAACCCCAGAGGGTCTCATTGGCAACACCAATAGCCAAACCATTTCATGCTCACAACAATTGAATTTAAACTGTAATTAAATATAAACACCTTAATCAAACATAACCTCGGAAAGTAAGAAGAAGCAATAGGACTAGTTTTGCACCACTAGTCCACACAACAACTGAAACGCCTAAGCCTTAAGCCTCACAGGCAAACCATAATAACAACTGGTCGCCTATGCTTTAAGCCACACAGGCAAGCCACTACCTAGGCTGCAAGCTTCCCAGGCGAACCTCAACCTCGTGGGTAATAGGACAGCCAACCAAGTGCTGATCTATTAAACCCCAAACCACAATATATCAGAAGCTACACACACCAGTTAACATGATCGGCTACAGCGGGCCAATCCATCACATACTAAAACCATAATCGAAAGCTTACCTAAAGAAAGGTAAAACACAACAAGTGGAAGGTCCTATCATATGACCTCCACGGAGCACAGCTTTACCAAACCACAGTACGCCTAGGCCACAGGCCTCATCGGAAAATTACCCACAAAGGGTAACAAGATTGGCAACCACAAGCCAATTCACCTCATAATAAACCATAAACGGAGACTTACTTAAAACAGATAAAATACAACAGGTGGCAGGTCCATCCATAAGACCTCCATAGAAACAAGAGTATTACCTCAATACCTAGAAAAGTTGTGTACACTATAAAACCACAAAGCAACCACAAAGGGTACTGGTACCTACTATCCTGAGGTACAACAACACAAACACCCGTACAAAGGGTACAAGTAGGTGATAAACACCACACAGAACCACAACTTTACTGTGCCATCACTTAGGCACAACATTACAGGTGAAACCTCAACCGACATGTCACACAAGCCACAACCAGAGCCGGCAAAGCACGAGTCGGAAAGAACGACGCCACCACATGGGGGAATGGACTACTGGCTGATCAGGCCAGTATCCAACCCGGACAACACAACACAAGAACAACCTCTCAGTCTCGTAGTCACAGACGAAAGGTCCAACTACCACTCCACGAGAACAAGTCAAACAACTGTGGAGACAAACCAACACCACACCTGCAGACACACAGCTGCAGGTCCATGCCTGTAAGGCCCTCGAATTTTGTTGTATTATTTATTTCGTGTAAATAATTCATGTTTGTGTATGCATAGATGTACATATCTACGTATGTATTAACTAGTTATACTTATGTGTGCATGTGTATAATTAGTTGTAAATAATGTATGAATTGCATGGTGGTAGTGTGTACATGATAGCATATGTATGGCATGTATATATGTATGAGTTAAGCATGGTTTCTGCATGTTTTGAGTTCTGGCCGAAGGACCCAATTGGCGTCCACATGGATGGACGTCCATGCTGAGTCAGCGTCCACCTCGATGGATGCCAATACTTAAGTCAACGTCCATTGATATGGACGTTAAGATCTCTGACTTGCATGCGTTGCAGACCCCGAAACTCCGGGGCAAGCAAGCCCAGCCATTGGGGAGATGTCCCCAATGGCTAGCATGCCTTCACATCACCTCTCCGGGGTCCCCAAACCCCTCTCCTATAAGCCAAACTCCTTCTGCACCAGAAAGAGTTCTCTTTGTTCTTTGCAAGGAGAAGAGAGAAACCTAGCTTCTGTGAGAGAAAAACCTGAACTTGGCAAGCTTGAATCCGGCGACTGAAGGCTGCTTCCGGCAATCCACTGTTGCTAGGAGGGAGTCTAGACCTTGGGGAAGGCTTCCCCAGCACTGGACTGAAGCTTGCATCGACTGAGAACCAGGAGGAAGGAACTTTTGGAGGCTTCTTGGGACTGCCCAAGGAGAGCTTCAACAACAACTTAGATCCCTTTGGAGGTTTTTAAAAAGGCAATTACCCTATACATTTCGTCCATGTAGATGTTTAGTAGAGTTTTACTATTTTTACAGATTTTAAATCGTGTCCTGGATCCTCCTTTTCACCCTGTATTTGGAGCTCGGTCTGTGCTCTTGCACAGACAGGAACTTGGCGTCAAGGCCTCTTGCCGTCAAGATCTCCAGTCTGCGTCCAGTGATCTTGCCGTCCAACTCCTTGAACTGCTAGAGACTGTCGTTAAGTTCTTCAGGACAGAACAGTGAGCTGTTCTTCCTAGTATATGACTATTTTCGATGTGTTTTCGCAATGAGGATATAATGTAACTTCTATATATTATGTATACTAGATAATGTGGTGTGTGGGAGAATTATTGTGCATTTTTGTGGATGGTAGAATTTATTATCTTATTGGAATGCATGTGGAAGATATGACTATGTATGTTCACTCACTATTCTCATGATCTGTGGAGAATTTGGGTGCCCTAAATTTTATAAACCATGCGTGTATGGGTCAGTCTGTGCCCTGCAATTACTGAAATTTTCCCATGCTCCTATGATTTACTGTAAATTTCTGTTTTAGAAAATAGCAAACATGCGTAGGCTTGCAAAATTTATAGTAAATGGTGTGTTGTGCATTAAATCCGGGGGAAAATTTTTGAAATGATGTGTATGTTGGGTTCAGGGCTGTGAACTATTAAACCTGATGTTCGTGTTATGTTCCATGTTGAATTGAATTTTTAATAGCGTGAAAATGAATGTCTTTATTTCTGTAAATATCTGATAATTCAGAAAAAAATCTAGAAATTTGCATGTGAGGTTATAAACCTGTAATCAGAATGTGGTTAAATTTACAGGCCATTGGGATAACCGTGGAATGCATTATGGGATTTCCATGCAAAAATATGTAATTAATGCATGCCATTATGAAAATGAGTTGAATTGTGTTTTCAACCTGATTACTATAAGTTACTGAATGTGTAATCTCTGTCATCTGTAGTATCATGCTAGGAAAACAGAGCCATGTGTGAATGAGAGAATGTAAAGGTGTGTGTGCGCCATGTGTGTAAAAATCGGTATGTGTAATGTGTAAGCCTGTGCCAAGTGTGATACTGCTTCCATAGAGGGCCGTGGAACCATACAATGGAAACGTCCCCATGGGAAGGTTCAATGTGTTAAGATCCTAAGGGCATTAGGATGAAATCCTGGAGGTGGACAAGTACCACTGGTTAGGGTGGAGACTTGTTCTCCCGGTCTGCGCAGTCCAAGAGTCGTCACTATATTGCCTAGGTGGCGTCTATGTGTATGTGTTATGTGATGTGTCCTTCTTATGGTGGTTTGGACTATGTGTCACGACACTAAATTATGAAATGTGAATGTGACTATGTGTAAATTGTGTAGTGTGAACATGTGTAAATGTGAAATGTGTAATAAGAGAACTATGTGAATGAGTAATTGTGTAAACATGTGAAACCATTTTGTTACATTGTGAAATTGTGGCCCATGATATGTTAATGTGGAATCATGTTATAAAATCAACCTAAAGGTGTTTATAAGAATGTTTTATATGTGTAAAAATGCGTAGAATCCATGCTAGGAACAATTCTTGCTTATGTGTAAACGTTTCTATGTTTAAGTGCTATCATGTTGTAGATTAATCGGGAATGTATCTCTCATGTGATAGAATGTGAATTTCTAAATCCATGTCAAAATAGCAACCTTAAAGTGTATAAAATGATAATGTGCATGTGTAATAATGTGTAGAAACCATGATAGGAATGCTTCCTTTTATGTAGTCAAGAACCCCATGTTTGGTTGCTTCCATGTTATCGCCTTATTTGAAAGGTAGATTTCATGTGATTACATGAGTAGAAGGCATGTGATAGGATGTTTATTTTGGAATGTCTTAAACCATGTACGATGTGTTACAATTTTGTAGAATTGTCATGATAGGTCGTCTCTTATAAATGTTCAAGCATGTTATATGTTTTACTTTGTGAATTGGAATGAAAAACCTACTATGATATATGCATGTATGATGTGTGTGGTGTTATTTGCTGAGTCTTTTAGACTCATTCCTTGCTTCGGCGTACAGGTTTAGTAGGTGATACACCTTTGGAGAAGACCGTGGAGAGCGACTCCGAGCTCGGGGAGTAGCTTGGTGGAGTTGTAGTTGTGACATTTTGACTTTCATAGTATGTAACAAGGCATTGTAATAGAAACACTATGGAATTTGTGGAAAACTATGTATTTGAGTTTAGTATTTCATTATGTGGACTTTAATTCTCTTAAATTTGTCATTTGAATCATGTATGTTAAATGTGGATGATGAAATGAAGACAAGTAGTTCTTTTGCTTCTGCTACTCTGTGTTTATATTTATGAGCATCTCAATCGTGTGTTATTGTTTGGGTAAATGCCCCACTGTGATAACGTTCACTATACCGACGTGGGTTGGTATAACCGTACCGGTATAATGAGGGTCGTCACAATGCCTGGCACCTTTAGGGTCTCTGGCCGGAGCACCCTAAAGTGAGGCACTGGAAAACAGGACTAGCTGGGGACCAGTTGTTGAGCAACTATCCCTAAGAAAATTAAAGAGTTTTATAAATTTCTATGAATATTATTTTTGCTATGACAAATCTTTAAATATATATTTTATACTAAATATATCACAAAAAATTACATACAAGAAAAACTCATGAACACTCAGAAAGTTTTTCTAAGGCCACAAACCTCTCCTATAGCCTACTACATCTGACTGCTATATTTAATTGCTAAAACCGACTCCTTTAGAATCGCAGCCATATTGTGGACGCTCGTCCTTGCGCCGTCCTCGGCCGACTGGTGGATCTTCCGGGAGCTCGGGGACGTCGTTGGGCTCTCGTTGGCGATGATGGGTCGCTGGTTGACTTTGTTGACTCCTTTGTTGACTGAGTTGACTAGGGAGAGAGAGAAGAAAACCAGGAAAGAAAGGGGGAGTTTGTGATCGCCAGGGCCTTACCTGTGCCCAAGGAGGTATCGTGATCGCGTCGGTGCAGTAGCCTCGCGCAGCGGACAGAGATGGGGCTTCAACTTCTCCTCCTTCGGCCGGCCAAAGAAGAAGAGCTCCGCGGTCTTCTACAGATCATTCCTGCCACAAAAAGAAGCTCTATTAGTCTAAGGGAAGTGTAGTGAATGCTCAGAAACAAAAAGAAACAGCCCAAAAGGAGAGTCCCGTACCGGTTGCGGACTTGAGAAGAGGGGTGGCCAAGTGCTATGACCACCCTTCTTCCCTCCGTTTTTGGTTGGGAAACCCCTTTCTAGGTGTGTAGGAAGGTGCCCTACGTGCCTAGAATGTGTGTGCAACATGCAAGAACTAAAGGAAGAGGAAGGGAAAGGAGAGGAAGAGGTGGGTGTTGATCCTCGTTGTTGGCATTGTAGACTCCTTGCAGGGTTCCTCCAGCTCGGGATGAAGCCTCCTGAACGTCTCAATTGGAGAGAGGAAGAAGAGGATGAATGGTGGAAGGTGGGGTGCAATTTTCTCTCTCTTCTCTCAAGGTGACAGCATATGGACGTCCAGCCTCTCCCCCCCACTTAGAAGGCCAGAGAGGGAGTTAAATAGGCAGTGGGGTCGGAGCTTGGGTGCCTTGGATGCTTAAGTGCCAAGAACACACTTGCACACTTGGCAATCCATGCATAAAGGCTCCAACCAATGGGGAGAGGCCAAGTAGGATTTTTACTGGGTCAAGGGGGTGCCAAGGTGGCCCATTTGCCCGTTGGGAACGGCCCCATGCGCTGCATGGGGGAGAGAATGGTGCAAGTGGGCTAGATTCTCGGGGTAGTTGCGCAGACCAAGTAAACCAGGTTGACGTCAACCGATCCTGCCGCCAACACCATGCAGACGTCCACAGATGTGGACGCCAACATAAGTAAACGTCCAGATGGAATGCCGTCAACATGTAGTCAGCGGCAATCGATGCTGCCGTCTACATGGCATCCGAGGTAAGTCAACAAACAGTCAAACGAGTCTTATTGGGCCAAAGAGCCACGCGGGGATGGGCCGAATCTCGCGTCTACAAATGCCCCTCCGAGACATCCGGTCTTGCAAGGGAGCAGAGCGGACTGAAAGGTTGGTGTCTCGGTAAACAAAGGACGCGGAGACTTCGATGAAGGGCCATCTCCGAGGATAGGAATTCTAGCAAGCCAAACGAATGAATTAGGCTAGAAACAAGTGACGAATCGTCTGAGAGACAAATGTGGATAAGAGGGAGGGTGATCTACCCGTGTAACTACAACTGCAACCCAACGGTAGGGTCCCTGGCGTGGCCGTGTCGGACTTTGACTAGTTTCTGGCGTGTCTGAGTCAAAGGAGTTGTAATATGACGGTTGAATCAGGAGGGTCTCATAACCGGAGCTCATGGGCTTGCTGGCCTAATCAGGACGTCTGTCCCGGATTTAGGGGGTCGTGGAGACAAGGGATTGGTTGATCTCTCAAAGGAATATCAAAAGATTCTAACTGGAGTCAGTGTTCGGAAAGCCAGAAGTCCGGAATTAAGCTCGCGACTGGCGAAAGCTCTGATGAACTCAATAAGGCTACTTGACTATTTGTGCAAGTCACAGTGGGACAACTTGGAAAGTGGGCAACAAAGACCCGATATCAACTTGGATAATCATGGAGAACGGACTCGGTAGGCTACCTGAGCTGGGGAGCCGTGGAGCAATCAAATGATCAAGGAAAATCACCATTTTTTTTGAGAGAATGAGAGAATGTTAGCAGTGAAGACCTAAATGCATGTTGGTGTGGGTTTCCTATCTGTTGAACCACTCCTATATTTTACCCTTTTATTTTGGTGATAACAAAATTTATGTTTAATTAATTATTATTAAAAATATTTAATATCATGTTTTTCTTAATAAATATAAATTTACGTGATTAATTGAATATTAAATATATTTAATACCATGATTTTCTAATAATAAATTAAAGATCATGATTTTCTAATAATAAATTAAAGATCATGATTTTCTAATAAATATAATTTTATGACATTATTGCCATGTGATTTGCACTAAAATGATGAATCGATGTCCATTCAAAATACATCGATTTCAGTTCACAAAGTGCCATAAGGATTCGCTCTCACATCGATTCGCTCTCATAAGGATTCACTACCATAACGATTCGCTCTCATAACGATTCGCTCTCATAACGATTCGCTCTCATAACGATTCGCTCTCATAACGATCGCTCTCATAACGATTCGCTCTCATAACGATTCGCTCTCATAAGGATTCACTGCTATAAGGATTCGCTCTCATAAGAATTCCTTTGTAAAACATGGATTCCTTTGAAAGAACATGGATTTCATAAGTGAAATATGGTTTTGATCTTTTAAACATAGATTTCTTTTATATTCCAAAATATTTTTTGGCATCTAGTGAAAAAGTCAAATATTCTTGATTTGCGTAATCCTCTATCTTTCTGACAGGAGATCTTTTTTTCTTATCTTTCTAGATCTCTTCTTTCCTGCCAACAAAAAAGGGGATTACTTACTACTTCTGGGTGGCAACAGGAAACATAGAGGTATGAGCCTTTTTGACAGAAACACTCTTTTAACTAAACACTTTCTCCTATGCTTGCAGACCTCGTAGACCACAAAATATAAGAAGAAAGAGAACATGAGCAACGGCTAGAACTCTAACGGATCTCCTCAACGGATTTATTTAAATTGCTCATATAAAAGATGAAGCATTGTTGAAGAACACAAGAGAGCTTTTCTGAAGATCTTTGAAGGAGTGTACAACCAGTGAGGAACCTGAACTCCAAATACACTCAAAAGAAAAGAGAGAAAGAGCCTGAGCCCAAGAAGAAGTGTTCAAGCATTTGAAGCATTCGAGCTTTCAAGCTTCCTTTCTTCTCTCTTTTTTTTTTTTTCTCCCTGTGCTCATTGTAATCTTGGGGGAGAGTCTGTGACTGTGAGCTAAGTCCTGAGTGTTCATCTTGTAATAGCTCTCAGTCTGATCTTTCTTTTCTAAGAAAGATTTTTGTCTAGCTGTAGGACTATATACAGTGTGTAACCCAGCTAGGGGTTTGTGTCTAGCAGAACCGCACTGGGGTTTGTACCAGTAGGTTTGCTTCTGAGCCTAGAAAAGAAGTGGGCTGCCTTCTTGCCCGAGAAGAGAAGAAGACCAGCTGGGGTGCTGGGTGTTGTAGTGTCCTTAAGGGGGACTGTACCCTTGGTTAGTGAAATCCCAAGAGGTTGCTTGGGGACTGGACGTAGGACTTCCATGTGGAAGGGTCGAACCAGGATAAATTCCTTATGTCTTTTGTGTGATTGTTTATTCCGCACTACTACTCTTTATCACACTAAACTAACCAAACCTTCAAGTGTTAATTTCTGTATTTAAGTTTCTATTTCAGATTTCAGAAAAACCTATTCACCCCCCTCTAGGTTAGCTTGCTTCCGTACCAAAAGGGCCAACAAGTGGTATCAGAGAGGGTTTCTGAACTTTCAAGAAGATCTAACGATCTTAGAGCAAAGATCTATGGCAGCTCAAGGATATGCTGAAGGCCAATCAGTCACCAGACCTCCATTCTTTGATGGAGAGGACTACCAATACTGGAAGATGAGAATGGAATGCTTCATTCGAGGCACAAACTTTGATCTGTGGCAGGTAATCGAGATAGGTGATTATGTTATTGTTCCTATTCCTGGCACTACTGCCATTACAACAGCAGATAAAAGTAAATTATCTTTAAACTTTAAAGCTAAGAACTACTTATGTTGTGCTTTATCCAAAAGAGAATTTAGTAGAGTATCTGCATGTAAATCAGCCAAAGAAATATGGGATAAGCTGCAGATAACTTATGAAGGAACAGATAAAGTGAAACAAACTAGGATAGATATTCTTGTTTCACAATACGAACAATTTAAAATGCTTCAAAACGAAAATATCACTACTATGTATAATAGATTTTCAAGCATAGTAGTAGGTTTAAATTCTCTTGGAAAAATTCTTTCTAATGAAGAAATCGTTAGAAAAATACTTAGGTCCTTAACTATTTCATGGACACCTAAAGTAACTGCCATTGAAGAGGCCCATGATTTAACCAAATTGTCGATTGATAATTTAATAGGTTCTCTCATGGCACATGAAATAAATATGGAGCAATTGTCTGAAAGCTCATCTAAGAAGAAATGTACTGATGCTCTTAAGGTTGTAGTTGCTCCTTCCACCTCTTCCTCTTCTAGTTCTCAAAATGCGGATTCTGAAGATAATGATGCTGATGAAGTATTGTACAAGCTTCAGAAGATTTTAAAGAAGAAGAAAAACAAATCAAGAAGGATCCAAAGAAAGGAGAAAAAGGAGAAAGAACCAGTCTGCTATGAATGCAGAAAACCTGGGCATCTGAGACCGGATTGTCCAAGACTCAAGAAGACTAGTCAAACCAAGAAGCCCAAGAAGCAGCACAAGAAATTTAAAAGAAGAGGCATGACGGCTGCTTGGGAAAATGATGAGGTCACAAGCTCAGAATCATCAAGCTCAGATTCCGAAAAGGAGCAGGTAAATCTAGCCCTCATGGTGGGACTAGATGAGGTACATTCTGACTCATTTTTTAATTCTTGCACAGATTTAGGGTCAGAATCAGAAGACTTAGAAGAAGTCTTTAATGAACTGTATGAAAAACATAAGGGGTTGTAAAAGAACTAAAAAATCTGAAAAACAACTCTACTTGCTTGGAAAACACCAATTCTGATCTTAAATTCGAATTGGAGCAACTAGAAGAGCAATTAAAAGATTGTAAAGATAAAAATTATCTTTTAAATGAAGATTTGAAAAGCAAGAATAATGAGAAGTTAGAGTTAGAAGAAAAATTAAAAACTCTAACTGAAGAAAATATGTATTTAAAAGAATCAGTTAGAAAATTAACTGAAGGAAAACATCTTTAGCCCTATGCTTAAAAAGCTCAAAATCTGGAAATAACAAACAAGGGCTGGATACATACCTCCAGAAAAAGGAAAACAAGCCATGATTCCAGAAAAATATCCACTACCAAAATTTCTAAAAGAAACCAAGATGCCCCAGAAAAAGGCCCCTGTAAAAGAAAAAGTTTACAGAAATCACGTTCTAAAAACTTAGCACAAAGAAAATAAGAACAGTAAAACAATCTATATTCATTGTTGTTCTCATTGCAATAAACTAGGACACACTGTAAACACCTGCACAACAAGGCACTTAGTTTGGATCCATAAAGGATATTTTCATGCATCTAACCATCAAGGACCCAAAAGGATTTGGGTACCTACCTTTGAGTAATTTACTTGCAGGTTAGCCTTGGAGCATAAAAAACCAAGGATGCTCAAGGTAGGAGTGACTGCAGACTCTTCATTCAAATCACATCTGAAGAAAGAGTAGTCACAAAAATTAAATTGGTCTTTATTACTAATAATTATTTGCAAGTTTCATTTAGGTGGAATCTCTCATTAAGGGGGAGCACAGACTAAGGGGGAGTTATTCATTTATGTCAATCATTGTTGAACCCCTCAATGGTAAGAATTTCTTTCACAAAGGGGAGAGAATGCAATGATAAGAACCTTCCTTTTTGGTTTGTGACAAAAAGGGGGAGAGTATGCATGGTATGCATTATCTGTGATTTTTTCTGTATTTTCTATGCTTTACATATTTTTGTCAGAAAGTTCTCATAAATTTTGTCATCACCAAAAGGGGGAGATTGTTGAACCACTCATATATTTTACCCTTTTATTTTGGTGATAACAAAATTTATGTTTAATTAATTATTATTAAAAATATTTAATATCATGTTTTTCTTAATAAATATAAATTTACGTGATTAATTGAATATTAAATATATTTAATACCATGATTTTCTAATAATAATTAAAGATCATGATTTTCTAATAAATATAATTTTATGACATTATTGCCATGTGATTTGCACTAAAATGATGAATCGATGTCCATTCAAAATACATCGATTTCAGTTCACAAAGTGCCATAAGGATTCGCTCTCATAACGATTCGCTCTCATAAGGATTCACTACCATAACGATTCGCTCTCATAACGATTCGCTCTCATAACGATTTGCTCTCATAACGATTCGCTCTCATAACGATTCGCTCTCATAACGATTTGCTCTCATAACGATTCGCTCTCATAAGATTCACTGCTATAAGGATTCACTCTCATAAGGATTGCTTTGTAAAACATGGATTCCTTTGTAAAACATGGATTCCTTTGAAAGAACATGGATTTCATAAGTGAAATATGGTTTTGATCTTTTAAACATAGATTTCCTTTATATTCCAAAATATTTTTTGGCATCTAGTGAAAAAGTCAAATATTCTTGATTTGCGTAATCCTCTATCTTTCTGACAGGAGATCTTTTTTGCTTATCTTTCTAGATCTCTTCTTTCCTACCAACAAAAAAATGGATTACTTACTACTTCTGGGTGGCAACAGGAAACATAGAGGTATGAGCCTTTTTGACAGAAACACTCTTTTAACTAAACACTTTCTCCTATGCTTGCAGACCTCGTAGACCATAAAATATCAGAAGAAAGAGAACATGAGCAATGGCTAGAACTCCAACGGATCTCCTCAACGGATTTATTTAATTGCTCATATAAAAGATGAAGCATTGCTGAAGAACACAAGAGAGCTTTTCTGAAGATCTTTGAAGGAGTGTACAACCAGTGAGGAACCTGAACTCCAAATACACTCAAAAGAAAAGAGAGAAAGAGCCTGAGCCTGAGCCCAAGAAAAAGTGTTCAAGCATTTGAAGCATTCGAGCTTTCAAGCTTCCTTTCTTCTCTCTTTTTTTTTTCTCCCTGTGCTCATGTAATCT
>CM024757.1:133239820-133361643 GCA_014218235.1 Colocasia esculenta
TACACGATACCTGTCAACCTGTATGCCAAAGCAAGAGTGAGTCCAAAGACTCAGCAAGCAAACCAAAGACTTAAACTTAAACATGTCACACTCGCACTAAGCCATTAACATTAAGGAGATGCACACTATCATCAAATCACAAGGGTACACATGGTCCTTACTCCTAACTAGCAACACATATTTTATTCAAATGAGCATGCTTTAGTCTATCATATTTCTATTCTAAATCATGAGCATTACATTATACATATGTACATATTCATACACCTAACATGTAGCATGGTTCGTCCACACATTATTTCATTCCATAGATATCTCTACCACTAAAGCATAAAATTGAGCATAGGGAAAAGAACAAGCTAGCATGATGACTACTTCTTTTCACATGCACTTTTCGTATTTAATTGTACAATTTACTTGCTATTTTAACATAATAGAACCACATGCACATAGCTTCACATTTTATAGCATGAATTGAAGGTTAAAACATGGAAAACCATTTAGCAACAATAAGCACTTAAGTATGAAACTTTATACTGATTGTGCATTTCAACTAGCATGGAATCCAATATTATTCATGCATTTACCATGTTCATAATCACACTTTACTTGCTGTTCTTATATGCATTACATTCAATTACATGGATATATATTATTCACATATTATCTTTTCCCTTCGACAAGTCTACATGATATGATACTAAGCATGGCATTTCAATTGAGATATTAACATATGGAAAACATAAAACATAGCATGCTAATAAACTAGTTTTCACATGCAAGCACACTCTCTTTGCATTAACTCTCCCTCACATCTCATTCACATAATTATCATATCATTTACTTTTGTTTTCACCTATCACATATCATATCATTTGCACTCACCATGTGCACATTCACATATCCTCATTTCACACTTTATTCATATTTCATTGCTTAAACAATTGCCATGACACATAGTCCTTACTACTAGTAGAGGACACTAACAAATATCTCATTCTCATAACTCACCGCATAACATAACTCATCACATCTCATAACACATAACACATAACACAACTCATAATCACATACCCACCACCTAGGCAATATAGTGGTGAATCTTGGTACTGGGGTAGACCGGGAGAAGCCCTCTCCACCCTATCCAGTGGTACTTGTCCACCTCCAGGATTTCCCTAATGCCTTTAGGACGAACTTTTCACACTAGAGCTTTCCATAGGGACTTTTCTATGTACAGCTCTCGAAGCCTCTAGGGTAGCCGTGTCATTTTCGGCCCAATTATACACATTACATTCACTTTATCGCATTTTCACACATTATTCACATGTTTTACGTATTCTGTTGAATCATTTTATATGTTACATCCATAAATTCCACATGTCTCAGTTAACCCTAACATGATACTATGTTAACATGATTTAAACACTCAGAAAAATTATCCCAATCATACTGAGATCAATCAGCAAGTAAATCATCTCGATGGACACACTTTAATTCCTATTTTCATGTGAAATTTACATGAATATTACTTTCTGTTCCCCAAATCATATGAGAATTTAACCACAGACTTGTTGAAGGTTTCAGATCATACATGCAAAATTATCATATTTTCTGAGCTATGCAGGATTTATAGAAAATAAAACACTCATTTACATGCTATTCATAAATCAGTTTAACATGGACCAAAATGCTAGGATCAAATTAACAGTTCACAAACCTGTGTCTAGCATTCAGATTACCATATAAAGTTTCCCCGAAATTATCTTGCGTCATACAATTTTCTGAGATTTTTAACATAACCTACATGTATTCTCTATTTTAAACAGAGAAATTACAGTATATTGCATGGTCATGGGAAAGTTCCCAAATTCTCAAGACATGGACTGAGGTGTAGACATCCTCCACAAATTATGTGGCACTCAAATACAACATAGATCAGGTAATCAGGAAGCTACCACATTAAGGAGCATATCAAACATGTATTTAACATAATTCTAACAATTCATACTAATAAAAATCTCACAACACATTCTATTAGCTAATTTACATAACATATAAAATTTACACTATATCCTCATGCGAAGAAGTCCGGAAATTAATCATATAGGGAAGAACAGTTCACTGTTATGTCCTTAAGAACTAAACGGCAAGGGGCTGGCCGTTCACAGAGGTGACGGCAACATCGCATGCCGTCAACACAAGATCTGACAGCAAGGGATCTTGCCATCAAGTTCCTGTCTGTGTAAAAACACAGACCAAGCTTGAAAGAAAGGGGAATGTAGGGTTCCAGGACACGAATTAAAACCCACAAAAATACCTAGGACTTAGGGGACATGCACAAGCTAAGATCTACGGTTTACTTGCCTTTAGAAAAATCTCCAAATGGATCAAAAGGGCGAAAGAAGCTCACCTTGGGCAGTGCAAGAAGCCTCCAAAACTCCTTTGCTCCGGGTTCTAGGGGGTTGTAGGCCGCAGTCTAGCGTCGGGGAAGTCTTCTCCTATGCTTGGACTTCCTCCTTGTCGTGGTAGATCCCCAGAAGATGCCTTCAATCACCGGATCTGAGCTCCCAAAGTCAGGTTTTCTCTCATGCTCTCACTCACAGCTAGGGTTTCACTTTGCAAGAGCCAAGAGGGCTCTAATAGTCACTAGGGAAGGTAGTTTTATAAGTTGAGCATAGGGGCTTGGTGCACAGGTGATGGGAGAGACGTAGGTGACATCTCCCCATCAGGGAGCTAGCCCAATCCATGCTCTCTGCGTTCTGCAGTGCACAGAAAATTAGGGAAATAGACGTCCACAAAGCTGTCCGTCTACATACCATTGACGTCCATCGATATGGACGTTTACTTATCATAAACGTCCACTCATGTTGACGCCAAGATGCTATCAGCCAGCACACCAAAACCATGCAAAGAACTGTATTTACACTATGTATATACATGCAATGAATAAGGTATAACATGCATATTACTACACCATGCAATCAACAATATTTATACCTAGACATACACATGCATAACATAAGTACACTAAGATAATATGTACGTAGATATCTACCTATGCGTACATGATGTTTTACATAAGCGTGACTCAACACACGGCAAAATAAAATGACAAGAATTGCGAGGGCTTCACAATCATTAGGAGGCAATAAATTAAGTTAGCTAGGAATAATCTATTCCACAAAATAGTCTTGCATGCACACACTTGATTTGACATATATATAGTATACACACACGGGTGTAACATACTTATGTACATTATGCATGAAATAGATAGATACAACATGTGTAACGACCCGAGAACCCGACCCTCGGCCTACGCGAGGACCCGATTTTCGCGGTCGCGCCCACGGACCAGGGGGGCTCGGAAGGGCTATAACACGCGTCTGACAGGATATGTAGCAGAAGTAAACGTCAACTGCTAAGCTAGAAGCGTACAAGCGGAAACAGAAAGGTAAAGCGAGACCGCTGCGTACCGCTCTAAGTACAGTCCCAACGCACGCACACTAGTACAAGTAAGGAAAGGGGAGAGACAAGTCCCTTAGGGGCATACCCCGAGGGTGACGTACACTGAGAGGGGGAACCACTGCTAGCTACGGGGACCAAGACTACCACCCCGTCTCCTCCGCCGACGCGCGCCTGCCGCTACTGGAAGACTCACCTAGAAAACAGAGGGATGAGCTTCACAACAGAAGCTCAGTAGGGACTACCAATCTCCTACTGGCTCTAAACAAGCAGAGGAACATATACACTATTAATAAAGGAAAGACGATAGTTGATATCTTTCTACCTACAAAAGGAAGTACGGAAGCGAAGCTAAAGCTAACACGGTACGAGAAGTACTCTCGGTCGGAAACTCCGTACGACTGCTCGTCGTGACCACCACACGGCTAGTAAAACACAGACGGAGGGAGCTCCGCCTGGACAAGGAACACTAGCTACGGGAACAACACCAATAGTCAGACGGTCAGGTGCGTCCACAGATGTCTTATCCTCGACCTCGGTCCTGACCCTCGCATCTCGTCAGAGCGAGGTAGGACACAGTACGACAATAGTAACCGCAGTAGAGTGTCTGGCGGACTACGGTCCCACGCCTGACCTCTCCAAACGGTTCTGGGGCCGTAAGGAGCGAGGCAGTGAGAAGAAGGACTGGCTGGCCTGCACCGGGTAGAACTCCGAACTGTCCCCGGCGTCCCAGACCAACCACGAGAGCTCTGCAAGCGACTCACACGCCACTGTCCTAACCACCGTTTTCCCCTCAGCTCCAGAGTCCGCCTGGTGGCTGCCAACTCGAGCACACTCGTAACCGGAGTACTCCCTCGACAGGCTCCTGAGGACGGGGGTCCCAGGTAACGGTAACAACCTCTCGCACGGGACAAGCCCTCAAGTGTCACGCACCGGGCGAACGACTAGTGTGAGACCATACTAGGGAACTAGCACAGGTGCCATGGTACAGTAAAGTGAAAATGGAAGCGGCAGAAGCACAACCTGGCTCTGGGCTGAGAAGGCGACATAGACTCTGTCGCCTTCAAGAAGGCGACAGAGGAGGTGCGCTTTACCAGTCAGGGGCGGAACTGAGAAGGCGACATAGGCCCTGTCGCCTTCAAGAAGGCGACATGGGGGATGTCGCTTTACCAGTCAGAAGGCGACACAGGGTATGTCGCCTTCAGGCCAGCCGGGGGTTCCGGAGACTCTTCTTCCGGGAACCTCCCCGAAACGGGAGAAACACTACACACGGGGGAGGGGAGCATGCTTATCATGCTAGAAACTCATTAAACACACAAACCACCCTCAAACACCCCAAGAACATGGATTCTACGCTCGGAGGAAAACCTCACTCACACGAGCATGGAGTTCTCACACTCCCCAAACCCCAATCACACGAGAACCACGGTCTAGACGGGGAGGGGATCATGCTTAGGGTGAGAAGGTTGGGCATCCCTACCTCCACGCGAAGAACGCACCCGTTGGGGCCTTCTCGTAGGTAGAAACGTCTCCTCCTCGCACCGCACGGCACGAACACGACCCCTACACGAACGGAGCGACACCCTCCTCAGCACGGCCGCCTCAACACGGGGAGGCACCCCAAAACCGCCGGAAACTCCGAGAGGGCGAGAGAAAGAGAGGGGGAAAGGAGAGGCGCGAGAGAGGGGGAAGGGCTCGGGCGCCCGGGCTTTAAGCCCACAGAGCTGAGAAGGCGACATACCCCATGTCGCCACGGGAACCAGAAGGCGACACACCCCCCGTCGCAACCCACTGACAACGGTCAAATCTCGGAATTCGAAAAAGTGAAGGCGACAGCCATCTTGTCGCGTTCACCCGACACCGCCAGAGCCGTACTGACACAAAGGACGCCTGTCACATCTGTCAGACTGCGTCTGGGGCGACGCGATGGGAAGGCGACATAGGCCATGTCGCCTTCAAGAAGGCGACATACCCCATGGCGCCATCCATCAAACCAGAAGGCGACAGTGGGTATGTCGCCTTCAAGAAGGCGACATACCCCCTGTCGCAATCCTAAGCAGAACCATACATTGACGCGATCGGAACCACGTCGCGACAGTCGCCCTGCCGCAACCAGAGGACGGGGCCAAGGGCCCAAGGTGGCCGGGGTGTTACAACCCTCCCTCCTTAAGACATTTCGTCCTCGAAATGAAAACAAGTCGATCTCATCCTGGCGCTCCCAGGTGGCCTCGCCACTGACACAGTTCTGCCAAACGACTTAACCAGCGGAATCTGCTTCCTACGCAACTGCTGAACTCTGCGGTCGACAACACTAACTGGGTACTCTGGCACTGACAAATCTGGTGCTACCTCTAGCTGCGAGTAGTCCAACACGTGCGAAGAGTCTGCAACGTACCTCCTAAGCTGCGAAACGTGGAAAATGCGTGCACACCTGCTAGCTCTGCCGGAGGACTCAGCCTGTACGCCACCTCGCCGACCTTCTCAGAAATGGGGAAGGGGCCAATTATCTGGGACTGAGCTTTCCCCTCTTACCAACCTCATGACCCCTTGGTCGGCGAGACCCGCAGGAAGACCAGGTCACCGACGCTGAACTCTAGCGGTCTCCTGCGGACATTCGCAAAACTCTTCTGCCTGCTCTGTGCTGCCCGAAGCCTCTGCTGACCAAACTAACTGTCTCTGCACAATGCTGCACTAACTATGGCCCTAAAAGCTGCCTCTCACCAACCTCGAACCGTGAAGCAGAGTCCTGCACGGGCGACCGTACAAAGCCTCATATGGCGCCATCCGATGCTCGAGTGATAACTGTTGTTATACGCGAACTCTACCATCGGAAGGTGAGACTCCCAAGTGCCGCTCCAGTCTAAACAGCACGCTCTCAGCATATCCTCCAGTGTCCGTATGGTCTGCTCTGACTGATATCGTCTGTCTGCGGGTGGTATGCTGTGCTGAACTTCAACTCTGTACCCAGGCTCTCTAAAGACTGTGCCAAAACCCTGACGTGAACCTCGGATCTCTGTCTGAAAACGATGAAACTGGGATCCCGTGCAACGAAACAACTCTGTCCACGTACAATCTGGCCAACCTGTCCACTGACCACGGCATTCTGATCGGAAGGAAGTGCGCTGCCTTGGTCAAACGGTCCACGATCACCCAAATACCGTCATGCCCCTGCGGGGTTCGGGGTAAGCCAACCACGAAGTCCATGGTGATGTCGTCCACTTCCACTCAGGAATGGGCAACGGCTGCAACTCACCACCAGGACGCTGGTGCTCAGCCTTCACCTGTTGACAGGTAAGGCACCGAGCAACAAACTCTGCCATGCCCCTCTTCATCCCTGGCCACCAGAAGGACCTCCTCAAGCAATGGTACATCTTGGTGGAGCTAGGATGAACAGCATACCTCGATCTGTGAGTCTCTGACAACACTACCTGACGCGCCCTCCTCGGGAACGTACAAACGGCCTCTGAATTTGACCTCGCTGTCTTCGCTGAGCTCTATGTCTGGCATCTGCAAAACGTCTGCTAACTCTGCATCTGCTCACTGCGCCTGCAACACCTACCTGACAGTGACGGCCGAACTGACAAACTACTCGCCACAGCATGATCTCTGGTCCTCGACGGAACAAAACACTCCTGAGACAGCTCCTCAAACAGCCTCCACTCTCTGACCATCAGCGAACTCAAGCGTACGCGCCTACTCAACGCATCGGATACAACGTTAGCCCTTCCTGGATGGTAGGAAAGGGTTAGGTCGTAGTCCTTCAAATACTCCATCCAACGGCGCTGCCTCAAGTTCAAATCCCTCTGGGTGAAGATGTACTGCAAACTCTGGACTGACACCTCTGCTGACGGCTCCATCCACCCCCGCGAGTAGACAAACTTCCTGAACTGCGAGCGAATTCCAGAGCTACCGAAACTGCCCGAGCTTGAGGAAGAGGAAGTCGCACTACCGCGGCTGCCTGCTGGACGCTGGGTACGACGAGGATCTGGAAGAGGCTCCTCCTGCTGCTGCTGCTGCTGCTGCTGAGGCTGCCAAGCCTCCCTATCCAAGGCGGTGGCCTTCGCCACGGCCTCTCCCAAGGTGGTACACATGTGTGCGTCACACCCACCTCAGGTCTGGTCTCAGCCCTGCTATAAACCTCTCTGCACAAGCCGGTCACTGCCTGCTACATGAGGCACATGCCTCAACAACCGGACAAACCTCTGGTGGTACTGAGAAACTGTGAGGTCGCCCTGTACCAACTCGTGGAACTGGTCCCGTCTCTCACGTCGAGCGTAGTCAGGGAAGAGACTCGCCGTGGAAGACCTATGAAAACTGCTGCCAAGAGATCTGGTCCAACCGCTGCCCCTGGAAGTGAGTCTGCCTCTGACTCTCCACCACTCATGGGCTGCTCCTTTGAGCTGATATACTGCCAAATGAACATGGTCCCCCTCAGCGCACTCCATAGTCTCGAAGATGCGCTCTAACTCATGGGTCCAGCTCTCTGCCTTATCTGGATCATACTCACCGTGGAACATCGGTGGGCGAAGACGCAGGAACCTTTCAAGGAGAGCGGTCCTTGCCTCCGACACCGCTGCCCTCCGTTGACCGGACCGGGTACTCCCAGTACCTGACCGCTGCTGGCGGACTGGCTGCTCCACCTCCTGCTGCTCTGGTACGGCTGAGGGAGGTACTGGAAACTGACCACCTGCTTGCTGCCTGCCCAGGCTGCCACGCTCCCTGTACATACCTCTGAAGAACTGCTCGGCCATGGGAAACCAGTCTGCATACTGTTGAGGCTGAGGGTGGTACTCCTGCTGCTGCCCACCTGCTGCCGCTGCCTCTGCTGCTGCTGCCTGTGCACCTGAGGCTGTGCCACTGACTCCTCCACGGACACCTCCTCCTGAACTGCCCCTGAGCTGGCATGTCGGACTCATCCTGCTTCTCAACTAGCTGCCTAGCCTGACTGCGCTGACGCGGAGCCATGACCTACACGGCAACAAAACTGACAAAGGTTACAAATACCTCTCGGGCGGCTAGCAGTGTACTTGTACTATGTTGGGACTTACTGTTGTAGTTTAGATCCACAATAAGGTCCTGTCAGACCAATCTTTGATACCAACTGTAACGACCCGAGAACCCGACCCTCGGCCCACGCCGAGGACCCGATTTTCGCGGTCGTCGCCCATGGACCAGGGGGGCCCGGAAGGGCTAACACGCGTTCTGACAGGATATGTAGCGGAAGTAAACGTCAATGCTAAGCTAGAAGCGTACAAGCGGAAACGGAAAGGTAAAGCGAGACCGGCTGCGACCGCTCTAAGTACAGTCCCAACGCACGCACACTAGTACAAGTAAGGAAAGGGGAGAGACAAGTCCCTTTGGGGCATACCCCGAGGGTGGACGTACACTGAGAGGGGAACCACTGCTAGCTACGGGGACCAAGACTACCGGCCCCGTCTCCTCCGCCCGACCGCGCCCTGCCGCTACTGGGACGACTCACCTGGAAAATAGAGGGATCAGCTTCACAACAGAAGCTCAGTAGGGACTGCCAATCTCTACTGGCTCTAAACAGGCAGAGGAACATATACAACTATAATAAAGGAAAGACGGCAGTTGATATCTTTCTACCTACAAAAGGAAGTACGGAAGCGAAGCTAAAGCTAACACGGTACGGGAAGTACTCTCGGTCGGAAACTCCGTACGACTGCTCGTCGTGACCACCACACGGCTAGTAAAACAAAGACGGAGGGAGAGCTCCGCCTGGACAAGGAACACTAGCTACGGGAACAACACCACTAGTCAGACGGTCAGGTGCGTCCACAGACGTCTTATCCTCGACCTAGGTCCTGACCCTCGCATCTCGTCAGAGCGAGAGGTAGGACACAAGTACGACAACAGTAACTGCCGTAGTCTGGCCGGACTACGGTCCCACGCCTGACCTCTCCAAACAGTTCCGGGGCCGTAAGGAGCGAGGTAGTGAGAAGAAGGACTGGCTGGCCTGCGCCGGGTAGAACTCCAAACTATACTCGGCGTCCCAGACCAACCCGAGAGCTCTACAAGCGACTCACACGCCACTGTCCTAACCACCGTTTTCCCCTCAGCTCCAGAGTCCGCCTGGTGGCTGCCAACTCGAGCACACTCGTACCCGGAGTACTCCCTCGACAGGCTCCCGAGGAGGGTGTCCCAGGTAACGGTAACAACCTCTCGCACGTGACAAGCACTCAAGTGCCGCGCACCGGGGCGAACGACTAGTGTGAGACCATACTAGGGAACTAGCACAGGTGCCACGGGTACAGTAAAGTGAAAACAGAAGCGGCGGAAGCACAACTGCCTCTGGGCTGAGAAGGCGACATAGACCCTGTCGCCTTCAAGAAGGCGACAGAGGAGGTGTCGCTTTACCAGTCAGGTGGCGGAACTGAGAAGGCGACATAGGCCCTGTCGCCTTCAAGAAGGCGACATGGGGGATGTCGCTTTACCAGTCAGAAGGCGACACAGGGTATGTCGCCTTCAGACCAGCCGGGGGTTCCGGAGACTCTTCTTCGGGAACCTCTCCGAAACGGGAGAAACACTACACACGGGGGAGGGGAGCATGCTTATCATGCTAGAAACTCATTAAACACACAAACACCCTCAAACACCACAAGAACAAGAACATGGATTCTACGCTCGGAGGAAAACCTCACTCACACGAGCATGGAGTTCTCACACTCCCCAAACCCCAATCACACGAGAACCACGGTCTAGACGGGGAGGGGATCATGCTTAGGGCGAGAAGGTTGGGCATCCCTACCTCCACGTGAAGAACGCACCCGTTGGGGCCTTCTCGTAGGTAGAAACGTCTCCTCCTCGCACCGCACGGCACGAACACGACCCCTGCACGAATGGAGCGACACCCTCCTCAGACAGCCGCCTCAACACGGGGGAGGCACCCCAAAACCACCGGAAACTCTGAGAGGGCGAGAGAAAGAGAGGGGGAAAGGAGAGGCGCGAGAGAGGGGGAAGGGCTCGGGCGCCCGGGCTTTAAGCCCACGGAGCTGAGAAGGCGACATACCCCATGTCGCCACGGGAACCAGAAGGCGAGACACCCCCCGTCGCAACCCACTGACAACAGTCAAATCTCAGAATTCGAAAAAGTGAAGGTGACAGCCATCTTGTCGCGTTCACCCGACACCGCCAGAGCCATACTGACACAAAGGACGCCTGTCACGTCTGTCAGACTGCGTCTGGGGCGATGCGATGGGAAGGTGACATAGGCCATGTCACCTTTAAGAAGGCGACATACCCCATGGAGCCATCCATCAAACCAGAAGGCGACTGGGTATTGTCGCCTTCATGTCGCAATCCCAAGCCGAACCATACATTGACGCGATCGGAACCATGTCGCGACAGTCGCCCTGCCGCGACCCAGAGGACGGGGCCAAGAGCCCAAGGGGGCCGGGGTGTTACAACATGCGCAACGGTAATTAGATTAACTTGCACAACATTACTTAAGTACTATATGCATGGGATTCTTAATATACACAATATGCACAATTTAGATAATTGCCTATTCTCACCTAAATATCATAAAAATACATGCATGTTATTCATGAGAAATATAGAATACAATATACACTACTAAATACACCTACCATACTTGCAACAATCAAATGCACATGCACAAATTATGAGTGAATAAAAATTCAGGGCATCACACTCTCCCCCTCTTGAAAAAGATCTTCGTCCTCGAAGATCGCATCGAGTACCTGTGGTGATGTCGCCGAGGTCATCACCAGCTACTCCTGCTCCTTTATTGCCGTCGATGAAGCACCTCGTGAAGCGAACTTTGTCTTCAGATTCGGACACTCCTAAGCCGATGCTCCTTGCTGCCGCATTTAAGACACCTTCCTTCCTTTCTCCAACATGCGTTCCCGCCATGACGCTTCCTGCACTGGATGCACCGTGTTTCTCGCTAATGAGGTCACAGTCGATTGCTGACTTTCCACGAGTTTTCTCCTTCTTCTTATCTGCCTTTGGAATGGCTTGGTCACATCCTCCTTTGGAGTTGCCTCCCCTCTTGGAGAGGTCCCGCTCTACTTCCTTGCTTGGTTGCCACACACCTAGAATTTCTTTCATGGTATGAGAATCAAGCTCCAGAAGCTTAGCTCTCACTGAGGGTTTAAGCCCTTTCACGAAATTCTCAACTTGCGGGTTCTGCTCATACCTCCTAGACTAAGCACTACATCTACCACGTCCAGTCATGGTCTGAAAATAAGTAACCCAGTTAGAACCTAGGTTACTATATTCTCGAACTATTCTCCTTACTATCTTCCATCTATTATTAGTAAATTCTACATATATGGACAATTCCCTATGAAGACTTTGCAAATATTGTGACGGTGATGGTCTATCCATGTACAGTCTCAACCTTGGTCTCTGATACCAATCTCTGTAACGACCCTCTTCATACCGGTACGATTATACCAATCCCAATCATCGGTATAAAGGGCATCGTCACAGTGGGACATGTACCCAACACTAGTCGATAGGTTGATATGTACCTGGATAGCACTAGAGTACAGCGGAATAAAATAAATAAATCAACTTTTATCCATCACCAACACACCATTCCACCATCTAAATAGCGAAATAGAAAGACAATGTCCACATTAATACAAGATAAAAGAACTACATTGTCAAATATTGTCCATACAATATTCTTTTCATACTATGAGAAAAAGAAAAAAGTATAACTAGTAGCAGCTCCATAAAACAGTCTTCTAAATGGCGATCCTCACTAAGCGTCCTTCTAGGTCATGATACCTGTCACCTGTATGCCGAAGCAAGAGTGAGTCCAAAGACTCAGCAAGCAAACCAAGACTTAAACATAAACATGTCACACTCGCACTAAGCCATTAACATTAAGGAGATGCACACTATCATCAAATCACAAGGGTACACATGGTCCTTACTCCTAACTAGCAACACATATTTTATTCACATAAATTGTGTCGTTATGCTGCTGAAATTATCTCTTGACTATTCTATCATGACATCATGTTCCATTACTTATTACTTGTTCTCATCATCATCATGAACATGACATTACACATGCTACATCTTCAACTCTCATTGGCCATTAAATGACTGTGGGTATCTACATTTAAAATGAATGAGATGCTGACCGGGCACAGAGAGTGTCCAAGGGCTCAGTCTAGCCCCAATAACGGAGAGTCTAAATATACTATTAACCATGGGGTTATAATGATTACTGGCGTTGCATCTACACTGGGAGTACTTGCGTGTTGGATGCTAGATACAATAACCACATACATGTGTCCTTGGGTGCATTTCAGGTGAATCTTTCCTTGGTGTACATTAGTGTCTACGTGCCTGATTAAGTGAATCGTGTTAAAAGTTCGTGCTCGTGCTTGCTTGCTTGCGTTGATATGGCCATCCTGCAATTATTGCAATTTAAGTAATATCTTACGTGCTTGTTACATGCCTCACTCTTGACAACATCTTGCTCGTTATATTGTTCTAGATCTCGCTCTATCATGATCACTCTATCTAGCTTGTTCATGTATCATGTTTTAATGAGTTTTATCCGTACATGCATATCATGACAATTGTGCTTACCTAGTTCTAAATTGCTAATCACTAAATCATTGCTCGCACATTGAGATATAAATCCTACTAGGCTAGTTTGCTCATTCCCTACTTTTAACCATATAGGTGATTATAAAATTTAAGAAGAGGAGCAAGTCGAGGATGGGAATGCGTCCGAGAGTGAGAGATCCCAATATGAGAGTCTATCTTAGTTCATATTTGAGTGTTAGAACATGTGGTAGGAAGTGAGGAACATATGTAGTTTTCCTTTTATTGAGTCTTAGTCCTGTTATACAATGTTAAGGGTTGTATTAGTTCACTTTGATATAATGAGATGAGATTTGAATACATTTCCTTGAGTTTAATATTTGGGCCTATTATGATGTTGTGTTGTTAAACACTTAGTGCTGTGCGTGCTAGCTAGAGGGCTTATTTGCCGACTGTTCACGTCTCGAAATATTGACTCGAATTATCCGATTAATATCCGCTGCGTAATTCTTGGGACGTGACATAGATATTGGCATGACAGCTTTCCGTTCGAGTGTATATGGTCACTTGAGTTCGTCATGATGCCGTGCCGTTTGGGCTCACGAACACGCCAACATCTTTCATGGATTTGATGCACAAAGTGTTTAGTGAGTATCTAGATAGGTTGTGGTCATCTTTGTAGATGACATTTTGGACTATTCGGCTTCTGAGGAGGTGCACGAGGAGCATCTGAGGATCGTGTAGAGACGTTGCGGAGTCACCGACTTTATGCCAAGTTGACAAGTGCAAATTTTTGCTGAGGGAGGTGCACTTTCTAGGCACGTGATCTCAGGTTCTGGTGTGGCAGTGGACCCTGCCAAGGTTGAGGCAGTGTTGTCTTGGGAGCAGCCCACTTCAGTGTCAGAGGTTCACAGCTATGAGGCCCTGGTATTTATGCCTAATAAGGCTCCATATCCAGATCCGCCTCCTGCGAAGGACTGAAGTTTCGGCAAGGGATAGCTCACACACGTGTCTAGTAAGAATATAAAAGACAACCACAACAGTATAAGACACAGAAAGTGCATGTTTCATATTTGCATTTGAATTAATTTACAACTATCCAACATTATTACATGTCCAATTAAAAAGTACAACTACTTGGCATACCCCGAGGGAGCACAAGTTCACACAACACAATTAACACTACTGCTGGTGAACCAAGTCTGACAACGCCTTTGCAAGCCATACAACGGTAAGCCTGAATAGAACTGTAGGGGAGTGAGCCTCAACAGGTCCTGGCTTAGTAGGGACCACCCAAAACAACATACAACACATAAAGAGACCTCAACCTTAAAGGGTCTCATGGCAACACCAATGGCCAAACCATTTCATGCTCAAAACAAACATAAATACTAACAACTAACAATATGTCTCACTAGCTGACACAAATCCGGGAGGATAAAGAGGCAATAGGATAGCACAGCACTTCTAGTCCGCTCTACAACTGAAACGCCTAGGCCACATGCCTCACAGACAAACTATTACAACAATGGTCACCTAAGCTACAAGCCTCATAGGCAACTACCCACGAAGGGTAACAGGAATGGCTTCAGCTAGCCTATCCACCTTACACAACACCTCACATCAAAACATAATCGGAAGCTTACTCGAAGATGAGTAGAATCACCAACACGTGGAAGGTCATTCCACCAAACCCCCACAGAACACAAGTCCACCTCAACACCTGAAGGGACTGGCACACGAAGTACCACAACACAAAAAACCACCCGTAAAGGGTATAGGTACCTACTACCATGAGGTAACACAATGAAACCACAAACTAGAATCGTGCCACCCACTAGGGCACACCACACAACGGCTAAACCTCTACCAGCGGTCATACACACACAGGCCAAACCATTGGCAAAGCAGAGTCAGAAAGAATGATCCACCACACGGGAACAGACTACTGGTTCATGACGCTAGTATCCAACTCAGACAACACAACACAAGAAACTACCTCTCAGCTCGCAGTCACGGATGAAAGGTCAACTGCCGCTCCACAAGCACAAGCCAAAGAACAGTGGAGACCAACCAACACCACACCTGCAGACCACACTGCTGTAGGCCCATGCCTAGCACCTTTAGGGACTCTTGCCTAAGCTCCCTAGAGTGAGGCACTGGAAAACAGGACTAGTTGGGGACCAGTGTCGACTACTGGTGTCCGTACCCCCAACCATGAATGCGCTACAATCGACCGCACACCCACAAACACAAGTCGCTGCCCTCTGTCGTCTTTCCCTCAGCCGGACGTACAACTCAAACACAGGAGTGAGGGTGTCTAGGACAGACGACACAGACCTCGACAGTACACACAGTACCGGGACAAATCCCGAGCACTAACATGCCTGGCTCACACAGAACCTGGGGTACCCGACTAGAGAGGTATTCCGGAAATAGGCGCCGGACCACCCACTCGACAATGCACAAACCACAATATATATATATATATATTATATCTTTATTAAAACCACGGTAAATGTGAATGTGAAGAATAGCTTGTCTCTGTGACCCACAAGCTAGCCTACACACACACATACACAATTTACACTATATATTAAATCTTGGCATGTCTTGGTCACAAGATAACCTCCATTGCCCTTTAATACAATATAATAACCACTTAAACCATGCAAAAGACACTAAAGGGCCGAGGCTAGGTTCACACTGGAACCTCACAGTCAGTCACCATAAACCAACCTTATACACACAACCCAAACAATTAACCGTTATGTCAACCACCATAAACAACACGTCCACATATAAACAACACATCAACCACATAGACAACACACTCAAAGAGCATTACAGGTGCCAACGCACCGCTCGCACTGGCCATGCACATAAAATACCGATAATCGGATAATCCTACTATTCAAAACATGAACCACAGGACCTCTCGACTGAGGTCACGAGGTGGGTAATGTCACCTTCAAAATGTGACCCCCTCGATATGTCGCGTTCAAGAACCTGGATGCGACGGGTCGGCCTGTCGTGTTAAATGCGACCGGGGCTTCGTCGCCTTCATAGGCAAGAACCCTAATTCGGGATGCTCTCCCCGGATCACCCCCACAAGCCATACAAACCATAACTACGAGCAGAGTTTTCAGGAGCTAAGATGAGTTGACTTTAGCCCAGTGTTGGTCTTGCCGTCAGGTAGCGGAGGTTTTGTGGCCTACCACGGACGCTTTGAGGTCAGGTTTGGGTGCAGTGCTGATGCGGCATGGTGGGGTCGTTGCCTATGCTTCTCGGCAGTTGAAGAAGCATGAGGAGAACTACCCTACCATGACTTGGAGTTGGCAGTAGTGATGTTCGCTCTGAAGTTTTGGATGCACTATTTGTACAGTGAGGTGTTTGAGATTTCACAGATCATCAGAGTTGCAGTATATCTTCACTCAGAAGGATTTGAATTTGAGCAGCACAGATGGATAGAGTACTTGAAGGACTACGACCTTACCTCTCCTATCACCGGGAAGGGCTAACGTCATAGCGGACGCTTTGAACAGACGGGTTCACCTGAGTTCATTGCTAGTCAGGAGTGGAGTTTGTTTGAGGACCTGTCTCGAGAGTTTTCTGCCCTTCGAGGTACAAAGACCGTGCAGTGATGACCAGTTGTTAGTTTGCCCGTTAGGTACTGTCAGGTGTTAGAGGCACAATAGGCAGATACAGAGTTGGCAGATATTTTGCAGATGCCAGACATTGAGCTGGATGAGGACAAACGAGGGAAGGTTCGGAGGCAGATTGTACGTTCTCTATGGTGAGCGCCAGGCGCTGTTGTCAGAGGCACACCGGTCGAGATATGTTGTTCATCCTGATTCCACTAAGATGTATTCATAACTTGGGAGGTTCTTCTGGTGGCCAGGGATGATGAGGGGCATGGCAGAGTTTGTCGCTCGGTGCCTTACCTGTCAGCAGGTGAAGGCTGAGCATCAGCATCCTGGTGGTGATTGCAGTTGTTACCATTCCCGCGTGGAAGTGATGACATCACCATGGACTTTGTGGTTAGTTTGCCCCGTACTCCGTAGAGGCATGATAGTATTTGGGTGATTGTGGACAGGTGACCAAGTTAGCGCACTTTCTTCCAGTCAGGATGTCTTGGTCAGTGGATAGGCTTGCCAGACTGTACGTGGACCGAGTTGTTCCGTTGCATAGAACCCCAGTTTCGATTGTTTCTGACAGAGATCCGAGGTTCACTTCAGGGTTTTGGCGCAGTTTGCAGAGAGCTCTTGGTACAGAGTTGAGACTTGAGTTCAACGTATTACTCGCAGTCAGATGGTCAGTCAGAGAGGACTATTCCGACTTGGAGGATATGTTGAGAGCTTGTTGCTTGGACTAGGGTAGCACTTGGGAGTCCCACCTTCTGATGTGTAGAGTTTACATACAACAATAGTTATCACTCGAGCATTGGATGGCACCATATGAGGCTTTGATGGTCGGCCATGCAGGACACCACTTCACTGGTTGAAGTGGGTGAGAGGTAGTTTTTAGGATCAGAGATGGTTGCAGCAGTGTGCAGACACAGTCAGTTTAGTCAGGCAGAGGCTTCAGGCAGCACAGAGCAGACAGAAGAGCTATGCAGATGTCCGCAGAAGGCCGTTGCAGTTCAGTGTGGGTGACCTTAAGTTTTTGCAGGTTCTTCCGACCAAGGGTGTCATGAGGGTTGGTAAGAAGGGAAGCTCAGTCCGAGGTATATTGGACCTTTCCCTATTACAGTGAGGATCGGTGAGGTTGCTTACCAGTTGAGCCTTGCGGTAGAGTTCGTAGATGTGCACAGGCTTTTCATGTTTCGCAGCTCAGGAGGTACGTCGTAGATCCATCACATGTGTTGGAGTACTCGCAGCTTGAGGTAGCACCAGACTTGTCAGTGCCAGAGTACCCAGTCAGAGTTGTAGACCGCAGGGTGCAGCAGTTGCACAGGAAGCAGATCTGCTGGTCAAGGTCATTTGGGAGAAACGTGTTGGTGGCGAGGCCACTTGGGAGCATGAGGACGAGATGATGAGCAGTTCCCATATTTGTTGATTGATCGGTACATTGTTTTCCCTTTTTATGTTGCTTCATGTTGAAACTGAGTTTCTCTTTAATTTTGATGATGAAATTTCTTAAGGGGGGTAGGATAGGATGTAGACTCGGCCATCTTGGGCCTTGGCCGTATCCTCGGGTCACGACGGACACCTTGGTCGTGACATGGTCGAGCCAGGGGAGCCTGTCATGACAGGCTTTTGGTCGCGGCACACCTGGCGGTCGTGACATGGTCGCGACGGGGGTGGGTGTCACATTCTGGTCGCGACGTCTGAAGGTGATGTGACTGCTTTTCTGATTGATTTGACCACTATCCTTTCTGTCAAAATGGCCTTGTTGGGTGTCAGGTGCGTACAGCATTGACGCGACCTGGCAGGCCGTCGCGTTCTGGTTTCCTAGTCTTCGATGTTTGACCGCCTTTTGGTGTCGCGCTGGGCTTGGCGGTCGCCACATGGTCATGATGCCCAGGTGCGTCGTGACATGCTTGCTGTCGTGCCGGCCCGACCCGTCACATCTCGGGGCCCAACGGTTCAAAACCGAGGCTGGCGCCCCCTTTCTCCTTCCCCTTCCCTTTCTTCTTCTTCTTCCCTCTTGTTCTCCCCTCTGAGCCCCCTTGGCTTCTCTGGAGATTCTTGGTGTTTTGGGTGAGGAGGTGATGCCTCATTCATGTAGGCGACGTGCTCGTGGTGCTTGGAGCAAGGAGGAGGTGGCCATTTCGACGTGAAGGCCCCAACGGGTTGGCTCTACTCCTTGAGGTAGGGACCCTTGTCTCCTCTCGTTCTAAGCATGCTCCCTTCCCCTTGAGATCCTTTGTTTCTCCGTGGTTTTGGGGTTGTGGGGTGAGTGAGGTTTTCCTTGAGCATAGATTTCCTTGTAATCCTTGTTTTATGGGGTTTGAGGGTGGTTTGTATGATTTAAAGGCTTTCCTACATGTTTAGCGTGCTCCCCTCCCCCTTGTTGTATGTTTGTATCGGTTTTGGGGTGGTCCTTGGGAGGACTGTATAGGGACGCCCCTCGGCTAAGAACGCAACCGGCCTATGGGACGCGACGGTGTCGTGACGCATGCGCCGACCGTGATAGCTTCGGCTATCGCGACGGCCATGGTCGCGACGCCATGGTCGCGACGCCATCGGCCGTCGCGATGGTGTCGCGATGGCCCGATGCGTCGTGACAGCAATAGAGATAGGTAAGTCTTGCGATGTTCCATTTCTTGTGGAGTCTTTGGCATTTCTGGTTCTTTTAGTACCCATGGCACTAGTGTTAGTTCCTAGTATGGTCCTACACTAGTTGTTCGCCTAGTGCTCACCACCTGAGGCCTTGTCTCGTGAGAGAGGTAGTTACCGTTTGCCTGTGACCCCCATCCTCGTGCACCTTAGAGGGAGCGTTCGGGGCGACGAGTGTACTTGAGTCACGGACTCTGGAGTTTAGGGGAAAATAGTAGTTAGGACAGTGATGTCGAGTCGTTTGCAGAGCTCTCTTGATTGGTCTGGGACACTGAGGACGGTCAGAGTTCTACCCGGTGCAGACCAACCAGTCCTTTTTCTCACTGTCTCGCTCTTTGTGGCCTTGGAACCACCCAGAGAGGCCAGGCGTGGGGCCGTAGTCTGGCCAGACTACGACATTACTGTTCTGTACTTTGTGCTCTTGCCCCCACTCTGACGAGAGTGGAGGTTAGGAGCTGGGTCGAGGATAAGACGTCAGTGGACGCACCTGACCGGTTGACTAGTGGTAGCATTTTCCGTAGCTAGTGTCTCTTGTCTAGGCAGGGCTCTCTTTGTCTGCGTTGCCAGCCGTGTGGTGGTCACGACGTACAGGTTCTACAGAATTTCCGACCGCGGTGTCCTTCCGTTCCGTTGCTAGTTAGTGGCTTTGCTTCCACACTTTCCCTTGCAAAGTAGAAGATATAACTACTGTTATTTAATTGTTTATATATTCTTCTGCCTGTTAGAGCCAGTAGGAGATTGGTAGTCCCTACTGAGCTTCTGTTGTGAAGCTCATCCCTTCCTTTTCCAGGTGAGACTTCTCAGCAGCGACAGGCGTGCGTCAGGTAGAGTAGGTGGGGCGGTAGTCGTCGTCCCCAGCTAGCAGTGGTTCCCCCTTTAGTTGTACTTCACCCCTGGGTATGCCCCTAAGGGCTCTGTCCTTCCCCTTTTACTTGTACTAGTTGTGCGTGTGTTGGGACTGTACCTAGAGCGATATGTTGTGGACTCGCTCTTCTTTCTACTTCTGTGTGTGTGCTTCTAGTTCAGTAGTTGACATTTATTTCCCTCACATATTATGTTAGACTTGTGTTATAGCCCTTTCGGGTCCCCGGATCCGTGGGCGGCGACCGCGAAAATCGGGTCCTCGGCTTGGGCCGAGGGTCGGGTTCTCGGGGTCGTTACAAACTAGCAAGAAAGCATGTTACAAGAATGCACTTTGAAGAACTCACTCTAGGCCATTCCACTAGAATGTACTTATGGAAGGTCAAGAATGTACTTTTGTGGATATGGGTCTAGCATTTATAAATAAGTACTCCCAGCGCAATGCGACACTAGTAATCATTGTACCCCTTACTTAAAAGTATATATTTTGACTCTCTATCGAGGGCATGCCCTCGATCTTTACAGCGAAATAAATTGGGAAACGTGATAAGCAAGCATTCAGAAGCCATTGGTACATAACTATCAATAGTAAGCCCACAATTCAATAATAAAAACTCTTCTTTTATGTCATCATGACAAGATAATACAACCACTAATATCAAACTAAAACATATTCTCAGTAACCTAGAATACTCTTCCTCTCTAATAAAAGAAAAATTACATCAAAACACTTGACTATGTAACATGTTGCTCTAAGGTTTCATGATTTTAGTTATTTGATTTATGTCATGTTGTTTGGCACTATTCCTTACACGTTGGCTATAGTTTCACTCTATTCCTTTTAGTTAGAATTTCCCCTTAATAAGAAATTATCTGGGACTTTGCTGTATAAACCCAAAGTAGAGATGATATTTGAATCATACGAGTATTTCAACCTTAGGTTCCAAACGACTCAATTGAGTCTAAGTGTCCTTTTGATTATCAATTATATTTTCAATTCGATTCCCACTTCAATTATCAGTTCATATCACTTCGATTATTGACTCTACTATAACATGTGAAAATTTTAAATTTAAAATAAATCATGTGGAATAGAATTCTAAGTTGTGAATAGCCAATAAAGAATTTTGGATTTGGTATGGGGGTAAGAGTAAGGCATAAATGGGCCTAAAATAGTGACAACAGTGGTAAATTTGAAAAACCCATTTAACTAGTCAATTAATGGGTTATTAAGCCCATTGGGCCATAGACATGGGCCAAACCAGAATTACCCCTAGCCCATGATAGATGGGAGACTTCTAACCCAAAACCCTAAATAAATTCAGAGTTGGAGGCTTAAATAAAGGCAAAAACTAAAAAGAAACAAGTAACAAAGAAATTTATGTATGTTTAGGACTCCTAATGACCTAGCCCTTTTAAAGACATTCCAAAACATTCCCAGGCTAACCTAATTCATTACGAAGAAGGTTGGGGTCATGAGGAGCAGTGGTTGGAAGTAGGAGGACATTAAGATTTAAGGATTCTTCCTTGTTCTTCGCAAAACCTGAGTTACAAGTCATAGAAAGGAAGAACCAAGCGAAGATAGACAATCTCTCAGGCTCAATCTAATTAAAAATCACTATAGGTACTTCTTCATGTCAGGAATCTCATGAACATATTTTCTCAATTATATCAGTGTCGTATTTCGTGCTACAAGATCTCTGTTCATGTTCAACATGACCCTTGTTGAGTCATATATCTCTCTCAAATCTCTTGACTTCATATGGATTAAATGATACTGTATATTCTTATCGAAGTCCTGAACATGTTGCCAATTTTCATCAAGTAGATTCTTCGAATTTTGGCATCAAAGTTTACTTGTCTATTTTCATGAAATCCGTGCAGCCATGACAACATGATGATCCTTGAATGAAGTCTTGATTAATGGTCACTGTAGAGTCTCTTGAACATCTTGAATTGTTTCACATTATTTCCCCTCTTTCTAATCAAGTGTACACTGAGAATTTTAAGTTTTATGCAAGCTATGTTAAGGAGACTTGGAGACCAACTTGAAATCTAAAGAGGTATGTGATCTAGCATAGAGGTAGACATAGACCTCCAAAACATGATAGTTCGACTGATCGCCTTCTGGTTAAGAATGTGAAAAGGTACCTGTCACCTTCTGAAGGAGACAACCCCTGTATTGCCTTCTGATTGTCAATCCAGAAACCCTCTATTTCTCAAAAAAATGTGCATGCACAGTAAGTTAATGGCAACTATCCCCTAATGACACTCAATGATGCTCTATCATCAAGTGTTAAGTGAATTAGACATGTAAAAATCTCTCTCTCTAATGAAACTTGAATCCTCATGTATTTACATAAAATATTAATTTCTCACCCACTGATTTGTACTGCTATTTTCTGAGACCATCGCCTCGTGTGGTGTGCTCTCGACTGTGATGTAGTTAGGAACACCTCTCTGTGATTGATGTACTCTCCATAAGGTGTTCCTCCTGCCAGGCTAGGACATCTTCATGTGAGACCTTCATAAGTCTTCACTAGCCTTGGATTCTCACAAGGCACCGAGCATGTTGTTTCATGAAAACCCAAAAAACCCTTTTCGTTATGCTGGAGTCCTATACGACATGTATCGACCAGCTAAGTGCTGATTATTTTTGTTACTCCATCTTTGTCTCACCCTACATTGTCGGTACAGCCGTATGTGCCAGGTGGAAGTTGTTTCTCGTAGTTTGAAAAGTTGGAAGCATGATTGGATTTTGGGTTTCAAGTTCTCATCTTGTCCACTTGTTGAAATCTTATCTTACTACTTAAATTCGCGGCAATCAAATGATTGTCTACATAAAATTATGTGGATCTTTAGATCTGTTGGACCAACAATGCTAGGTATTATTGGGGCCTAACTGGGTCCTGAGAGAGCACCCGAAAGTCGTGCACCTGTAGCTAGGTTTTTATGACCATATTGTTGACATTGCACCAATCATGTTAATCGTGCTATATTTGTCTAAGATAATCAACTCATCTACTACTGTCTCATGCTCATTGCATCGTGTTATGGCCAACTATCGTGCTTATTATTCGTGATACACTTTTGTTGTTTGCTCATGCTAGGCTCGTGAATATCCTATTTTGTACTTGTAAAGTGTTCTTGCTTTTTACATGTTATCATTACTTGAATAACTGACATCATGATCGTGCCTTTAGTTATTCTGCCTATTTAAAATGCTAATTCATATAAAGCCTACCTCGTTAAGAGATTTAAGTCCTACTGAGCATTCGCTCATCTAATTGCTACATCTATTCAGGTGACGATGAACATGACAAGATGTTTGGGGAAGGGCAAGAGTGATCGAGTGTTCCAGTTATCCTAGTGCAAGCTATAGTCATATCGAGTCATACTTTCTCGTGTATTATTAGAGTTTTTTTTCCCTTAAGCATGTTCTAGTCTTGATGGTCCCTAAGTACTGGCCTGATTAGTGGTTTAATCCACTTATGAGTTATGAAATAAAAGAATCAATATTTACTTTATTACATTTGTGTCCATCATATGGTGTTACTTTTATTTAATTGTTCGGCTAGCAAACGTGCTTGTACCATTATCAAACTAAATCCTGATATTTGTGTCAGCATGCCAATTTTAGTGGTATTAGAGAATAGAAATTTTGTAATGTCTTAAGTAACCATGACTTCACCTACATTAAGTTTCTAAACCTAATGTGAGATTGGATAGAGCCTAGGGAGTGAGGGTGAAAATAGAATCATGTGAGATAAGTACTATTGTTTTAAAATTATCTCAAAAGAACCAAAGATGGATACCAGAAATAACAACATGCAACAGACCTGAAAGCACAGATTCAGGCCTTCTGTAATCTGCTCAAGGTGGTAGGAATCACGGCACGCGGAACCTTCACAGGAGCTTTCATACATCAGATTCACTGACTAAGGCGAGGCCAAAAACTAGGTCAAGGAGATAGAATGGATCTTTCGAGTGATGTAATGGACTCATCAAGAGAAGGTGATGCTGGTGACTTTTCAATTGGAAAAGGATGCTAGTGCTTGGTAGGAATTGATAGAAGCTACATTAGGTAGAGTTCAACCTATTTGTGAAGGATTTGTCCAACACTTCAATGAGAAATAAATTTTTTTTTAGAAGATTCAGAAAGGAAGGGTAGCTTTAGCAAGTATCCTAAACTTACCTTCATGGGGGTTAGGAATAAAAATGTCTATCCCTCATATCAGCCCTTGAAGCCCATAGTCTAATAAGGAAAAGTTGTGTAGCCTTCTCTGCTTTCATTACTGTAGAAAAGAAGGAACGACATAGAAGATATCCCAATTGTTAAAATATTCTCATATGTTCCTTGAAGAGTTGTCTAGTGTTCCACTTGAAAGAGAAGTCAACTTCTCCATCGACTTGATGCTTGGCACCTCTTATGTGTCTAGAGCCCCATAGAATGTTCTCCTATCAAATTAAAGGAGTTGAAAGAGCAAAAACTAAGGAACCTTCCCATAACAATGGTGAAGGTCCAATGGAATCACCATGGAGTAAGGAAGCCACGTGAGAACTGTAAGCGGTGATAAGGCGAAATCACCTGAAAGTGTTTGCAGGTATGATAACTTCTAGTTGTTATTGTCACGTAAATTTGGAGAATCAAATTCTTTTCAAGTGGGGGAGGGTGTAACACTTGAAAATTTTAAATTTAAAATACATCATGAGTAATAAAATTCTAATTTGTGAATAGCCAATAAAGAATTGGATTTTCTAATGGGCCAAGAGTAAGACATAATGGGCCTAAAATAGTGAAAATAGTGGTAAATTCAAAAACTCAATTAACAAGTCAATTATGGGTTATTAAGTCCAATTGGGCCATAGATATGGGCCAAATCGGAATTAACCCTAGCAAATCATGGATGGGAGACTTCTAAGCCAAAACCATAAAGAAATTCGAACTTGGAGGTTCAAATAAAGGAAAAAATTTGAAGGAAGCTTGTAATAAGGAAGTTTATGTAGTTTAGGTAACACCCCTCTCCGACCCAGTTTAGCCATACTGACTCACATCGGATCCGAGAGATGCGCTATAGTGAGAACAAACCCAACAATATTGGCACCTAGTTGAGACATACACAAATATGATAACAATTTGCAGCAACATAGAGAAATTGTCTATCAACTAATTATTCAATGCCACAATCCATAAAAAAGTCCAAGTACATCGCCAATCCATGAATGAAATATAACAATAAAAATTCCATTAGTACAATTTATTTCCTCACATAAATGTCACTAAAATAAGCTCTCAATCACTCTCGTCCTCACGCTCTGAATTTGATCCCGCTACCTTAGCCTTGGGATCCTCAGCTTCATTTAAAATCTTAGCAAGTATGAGTCCAACAGTAGACCCAACAAGCAACTTAAGGAGCTTCCACATCTACTATATCTAAGTTTTAATCATGTTATACCATATATGTTTAATGACATTCATGATAACTATATTTTAGCTTTAAACATGTACATATCTAACAATCATTTTGTTGGCTATCATTTCTTAATTTCAGAAATATGAACTCAATAACCATGCATATAAATATAAGGTAACGAATATGAATCATCTAGTATAAAATAATTGTCATGCAATGTGCCTTCAAAGTTATTGACAATGGTAATTCTACAACATGTACATTTATTATGTAGCGTCGTGACTGTTCAGATCTGAGTTTAATGGTTCTGGTGTGGTGCTCTTGGCCAATGTGGGGTCATTGAGCCTTGATTGTGGCCTTCGTCCCTTGTGTAGGTATTGTGGGCTGGAAATTCGAACCCATATAACCCACAGGTTTTTTGATGAAAAAGGCGATAGAGTGGTTATCGCGTTTTGAAACGCGACGGTTCCCACATTGCGTTCTTCGAACCGCCTTTTCGGCGTGTGGTTCTGATTGGCGGCGATGCGGTCTATCGCGTTTAATATGTTATGAAATGATGGCTGCCTACATCGTGATTTGCACTTCAGTATTAAAGCAGTAGTTTCAGGCTAGACAGAGCATAGGGAGCTCCGTTTGGCCGAGGGGAGCTGCTGTGCGGTGATTTTCGAGATTCTCGGCTATTGGAGGTTTGCTTGGCGCAGTTTCATGCAAGGAGGGTGTCTGGAGTGTGGACACGCCGGCGGTGTGGTGTTCTTCACGTTCTACATGTTCTTCGAGTTGGTAGGGAGACTTCCTCTTCGTCTTGAGTTATTTGGATGGTTTAAAGTCATACAAGTCATGCTATTATGGTATTTGGTGGTGTAATTTCCATTGTAGAGGAAATTAATTGGTGGTGGAATTAATTGGTGTAAAGGCAATGCTTTGTGTCGTTGCATTTATGATTTCCGATAATCGATTAGTTTGAAGGCGTTGTGTTGTCCCATCGCGTTCAAGAGTTGCCATAATAGATTGGATTGAAGGCGTCAGGTAGGTCTGTCACATTAAGGGGTATCAATTGGTGTTCCGATTGGTGTTCTGATTGGTGGATAGGCGATGTGTCATGCCATTGCGATTCTTGAGCCGTCGTCTGTGTCCATCGCATTTCACCTTATGAAGTGCGCATTGTATGTTGGGCAATGATGGTCCTATATGGGACTAGCCTTGGGTGATGTGATGTTTTCTTACGTTTAAGTTGGTTTTATGTTAGAAACATATGACTTAGAATTAATGGTTCAGATCGTGGTTAATTAGTCTGTTAGGTTTATTATGTATTAATGTTCAGCATGTAGTGGTTATGTGGTTTATGTGTTTAATGGTGGCCTTTGTATATAGTTTTGTTAATCAGGCTAATTATGCTATCATATTAGAGTTACGTGGTTTTCTGCATAGTAATATTATAGTTGTGTAGGCACAATGGAGGTCATGTGATGACCAATGACAAGCAATTATAGGATGTGAAATATTGTGGTTTATGAGTAAAAGTTTTATGTAAATGTGTTGAGTGTTCAATGTGGTTTGTGTTTTTGTGGAGTTTGGTGATCCGACGCCTATTCCAGAATGCCTCTCTAGTTAGGTACCCCATGTTCTTTGTGAGGCAAGCACGTTGTGCTTGGAGTTTGTCTAGGTACTATGTGTGCCATAGAGGTCATCGTCATCTTCCGGACACTCTCACTCGTTTTTGTTGAGTAGCCCATCCAACTAAGGGAAAGATGACAGTAGGACAGCGACTCGTGTGGTATGCGAGTGTTCTCTGTTTGGTCGCTTATAGCACGCTCGTGGTTGGGGGGACGGACACCAGTAGACATACAAGTCCTTAGCTAGTCCCGTGTTTCCAGTGCCTCACTTTAGGGAGCTCAATCTGGAGTCTCTAAAGGTGCTAGGCATGGACTGCAGCCCTGTGGTCTATAGTGTGGTGTTGGTTGGTCTCCACAGTTCTTGTTCTTGGAGTGGAGCCGCAGTTAGACTTTCCAACTGTGACTACGAGATTGAGAGATGGTTCTTGCGTTGTGTTGTCCAGGTTGGATACTGGCGTCATGAACCAGTAGTCTTTACCTAAGTGGTGTCGTCATTCCTTCCAACTCACACTTCTAGTATATGTGGTTGTGAGTTGACTGAGCAGTTGTAGTTTCTACCTAATTGTTATGGGACTATGCTAGTGGTGCAGTTATGCGATTATTGTTTTGTTGTGGTACAAGTTGGTTTCAGGTACCGGTACCCTTCTTGGGCTGCTAGTTGTCATGGCACATCATGTGCCAGTTTTAGGTTTTGTTGTGGAGCTTTGCTCCGTAGGGGTCATGTTGTGTGATCTTCCACTTGTCGTGTTTTTACCTTTTTGTGGATAGTTCTCTGGTGTGTGTTCTATTATTCTAGTGTGTGGGGACTGACTCCTTGCTATCTGTCTTGTTATCTTCGTTGGTGGTTGGCCTGTGTGGCTCGTGGATTACTCATCGGTTACTGTAGTGGAATGGTGTTCTTGCACTAGTTTTGTTGTCTCCTTTATTTTCTATGAGCTATGTCAGTTAGTGCGTTTATGTTAAATGTGTAGTTTATTTATGTTTATTGCAAACATGTTTTATTTTAGTAGCTCTCCTGTTAGTGTTTCCAGTGAGACCATGGTGGTTGAGGTCTCGATTCCTTCGTTCTGTACTAGTTTGTTTTTACTTTTGGAGGTCTCTGCTGAGACTGTGACTTGTTGAGGCTCACTCCCTTACAGTTCTTTTCAGGTGTTAGCAACGTGTTTGGATTGCAGTGGTGTTGTGACAGTCTTATACCACCATTAGTTGAGTTGTAGTGTGGTTAGTGTGAGCTTTGCTCCCTCGGGATATGCCCCAGGTAGTTGTACTTTTTCCTTGGACATGTAATAATGTATTGAGGCAGTGTAATCTGTTGTGAATGAGTATAAATAAATGTACTTTCTTTTATATTATACTCTTGTGATTGTCTTTTATATTCTTACTGGACACGTGTGTTTTGAGTTATCCCTTGCGAGACTTCGGTCTGTTCGCGGAGGTGGGTCTGGATATGGAGCCTTATTGAGCATAAATATCCAGGTCTCTCTACAGTTGGTATTAGAGCATGGTCCAGTTAGAATATGAAAAAATATTAAGGTTACCATGTTTCAAGACATGGTTTAATGTCCATTGTTGGTAGTAAGTTTTGCAGTTTCATGTGATTTTCGTGTGTGTTTTCTGAGTATGTATTAAGTGTATGTGTTATGTAGTGTTAGTAGTTGTTAGTTGTTTGTTGTGAATTGGTTTGGTAAGCAGCGGAAGTTGAGAAAGAATTGGTGATTCAAATGTGTTCTTCAGCAGAGGTAAAGTTGTTTTCTAAGAGGGTATGATTCAGTGTGATGAATGTGTTTTTAGCAAAGCAGTGGATTAACAGAAACAATTATATGGAAATGGTTGTGTATATGTGTAAAATGAATTTTTTATGAAGATAACAGTGTAATGGAATTACAGTGGAAATAGTGTTGTAGTGTGGAGTAGTGTTATGTTAGAGATTGTCAAATGTAAAAGATGGAGAAATTTAGTAGAGGTAATTGGTATGTTCGAGATTTGTACCAGTAAATATTGAGAAGTGGTTTAGATAATAGTGGGGTTAGCATATGAAGATTTCAGATAATTAAGTGACTCGGATCAGTTTTAGATGAGGTGTTAGTAAGTAGAAAAGTAGTGACTTGTGGTAATGGGACTGTGTGTTTTGTGATTGGAAATGTTTGTCAGTATTAGAAGGATTTGTTCGAGATTATGAAAAGTGCAAGAATGAGAATTGTTGATTAATGAAAGAGTGAATAAAAAAGTTGTTGAGCTGGAATGGATTTTTGAGACTAGCTAAGGATGAGTAATGGGTAAGCAGTTGACAGTTTTAAATTGCAGATTGTTGATGTTAGTAGAAGTATTTGTTATATATTGTAGTGTTGCAGCGAGATTTTGTGATGTTCTGTAGAAATGTTCAGTGGTTGTAATAGTTAACGCAAGGTAAAGTTAGTAAGATTTAGAGATTTAGCAAGATCAGATCAGAGATCAAGAAAGGTGTTTCAACTTTTGAGAATTTGGAATTAAGATTTTCGATAAAGAGAGTGAATGGAAGAGATAAAGAAAGACTAGTTTAGGAAGAGAAGGAATGAGGAATGTTAGTGTTAGCAGGCAAGGATTTGTAAAGAAATAGATGTGTTAATGATAATTGAATCAAGCTTGGCAAGATTTACATTTGAATTATAGAATTGTCAATATCAGTAATAATGTTATGACAGTAATGGATTCAGTGAATAAGAATAGAGATGTGACAGTAAGGTACCTTAAAGGCAGAGGAAGAATATGGGATTTAAAGAGATTGTTTATTTCAGTGGAATAAAGTTTAATTGAATTAGTACATGCTGTGTAATGAAAGAAAGGAAAAAAGTAGAATGATTTAGGGAATTAGTATTATGGATTTTGAAATTTTAAGTTCTCAATAAGAGATTTGTGTATGGTAAAGGAACAATTAAAGGATTTTATTTAGTTAGTTGGTTATGTTAGTAGTCAGAAGGTGTATTTGTGATCAGTTAGTATGATATCTAAAAGGAGGTTAAAGAATGATCAGCGGAATGTCAAGAAATGAAAAGATAGTCATGGTAATTGTTCACAGACATAAATCTGCAAGCTAAAAGAATGTTATAGTTATGAGTTAAAGGAAGTGGGCGAGGAAAAGGTACAAATGGTTTATGTAAGTGAAAGCAGATCCCAGTAAGTATGAAAGTCAACATGAGTTAGTTGAGAATCAGTTAAGTAAATAGAGCAACAAGGTTCAGAAGTTTGTCATGCAGAGTTCAGAGAATTACAACTAATTGAGTACAAGATGAATTAGTAGAGCATGTTTTAAGTTACTGGCTGAATAATTAAAGCAAGTTAGCTGAGTTTACAGCAAAATGTGTATGATATTTTCTGGGCAGTCTAGTTCGGTAATCAAAATAGCACAGTATTGTAGTGTTATGGTAATGCTGGTTTAGTATATTCTGAATAGGTGGCAAAAGGATTGAGTGGAAATAGTACATATGAAAGAGTTGCATCAAATGATTAGAGGTTTAGTTTGGTTTATGAATTAAGGAACAGAGATTACAGTATTAAAGATTTGATTGATTGAAGGATAATTTGAGGTATTTGTAGAATTGATTGAAAAAGGCAATGGTTCTTGGGCAATATAGGTTTAAAGCAATAGAAATAAATAGAATGTTTAAATAAAAAAAAAAAAGATTTTAGATTGGCATGTCAGTTATTGGTAATGTGTCGAGTAAAGAAACAGCTTGGGGTAGAGAGTTGTTACAGAATGGAAATGGGTATCTCAGATAAATGAATCGGTTAGTGAAATCAGATATGTTAGTGAAATATGAGTAAAATTGAGGCAGAAGTACAGTAACAAGAAGTCAGCACCAAAGAATAATGTATTAGAATTAGTATGGCAGCATAGTCAATGACAACAGTGTAACATAAAGGATTTTCAACAAGTAAAATGGCAAGGAAAGGAATGTTGCACACAGTCAGAAAAATGTGGAAGCAGGTTGGGTCCAAGGAGATAAAGCACTTACAACAGAATAGTATTGCTCAATCTATAAAAGGAAGTAAAACAGAAAGAGAATAGTAATGAATTGATTAAGGCAAATAAAAAAGAAAATCTGAAGAGCAGTTTTGAAGCCATGAAATGTATCCTTTCTTGTTTTGTGAATAGCTTTATTTCTTTTTAGGTGGTAGTCTGAGTTACCGTGGTTTCTTCCTAAATGTTGAGGACGAAATTCCTTTTTAGGTGGTAATAATGTAGCATACGGGCTGTTCGGATCTGAGTTTAATGGTTCTAGTATGGTGTTCTTGGCCAATGTGGGGTCATTGAGCCTTAATTGTGGCTTTCGTGCCTTGCGTGGGTGTTGTGGGCTGAAAATCTAGACCCATATAACCCACAAGTTTTTTGGTGAAGAAGGCGACGGAGTGGGTTCGTCGCATTTTGAAATGTGACGGCTTCCCACATCGCATTCTTTGAACTACCTTTTCGACGTGTGGTTCTGATTGGCGATGGTGCACTCTATCGCATTTAATATGTTATGAACGCGACGATTGCCTACGTTGCGATTTGCAATTCAATTTTAAAGTAGTAGTTTTGGGCCAAACAGAGCATAGGGCGCTCCGTCCAGCTGAGGGGAACTGCTGTGTAGCGATTTCTGGGATTCTCAACTATGGAGGTTTGCTTGGTGCAGTTTCCACGCGAGGAGGGCGTCCTGAGCATAGACACGCCGGCGGTGTGGTGTTCTTCGCGTTCTACGTGTTCTTCGAATTGGTAGGAGACTTCCCTTTTGTCTTGAGTTATTTGAATGGTTTAAAGTCTTACAAGTCATGCTATTTTAGTATGTGGTGGTGTAATTTCCATTGTAGAGATTTAAATGTTAGTTTAAGTAAGGATTGGAATGGTTTCTTGAAGAAGGAGGGGTCCGACAGTTTTTTCCTGAAAGGCGATCGTTCGATCCGTCGCGATTTTATTGTGAACGCGACGGTCTCATCCGTTGTGATATGATTTTCGATTGGTGTAAAGGCGACGCTTTGTGTTATGATTTTTGATAATCGATTGGTTTGAAGGCGTTGTGCTGTCCCGTCGCATTCAGAGTTTCCTTAATCAATTGGCTTGAAGGTTATTGAGTTGTGATTGTGTGATTTATAAGTTTTTGATGATGACATAATTTTTTTTGATAATGATACAAAATGTTTTTGATGATGAGATAACTTGTGTAAAAATACCATGTTGATTGATCACAAGTATCCAAAGATGTCAAGTCACTACACTGATGTGTCGACACATGCCACTCACATGTCGACACACAACTCTTGACATTGAGTCATCATTTTTATCTATTAAAGATGTCACGCCCCGATGCGGAATATCGGAATGCGAGGCAGTTACAAGTAAACGGGTATAGAGCAAGTACTAGACATCAAACCATTGCACAATGAATAATACTAAAGAAATTCTCTCATTCATAACTTTCAATGTCTAGTTACAACCACTAATATCAGAGCCAATGTATAGGGCCCAATTACATTGAACAAAGCAAAAGACTGACTAAGACTCTGACATATTGCTAGGACACTAGGTACTCGTGACGTCACTCCTGGTCGTTCCCGTCCTCTTGAGTGTATGGTTCATCCTCGGTCTCACCTGAGAGCACAACGACAAATAACACAGGGTGAGCGATAACGCCCTGGACTTAAATCTCAATAGTCAATCAGACTTTAAATGATTAATGTATTAAAAGGCAGAGTAACTAATGATAGAGCACGAGAGTCAAGTAAAGTGAGAGAGAGCATGATAGCACGTGAACGAAATAGCAACAACTTTCCAAATATAGCAGGGTGTCGAGTATAGCACAAAATAGCAAGATGGCCATAACACAAATAGCGCAATGTATAGCAATAGCACAACGAGTATAGTATAGCACTTTTGTCAATAGACAATGATAGAATATAGCACTTTTTGTCAATAGACAACGAGAGAACATAGCACTTTTTGATTGTTATTTAGATAGTCGAGATAGATAGCACTCGAGTGTAATGCCAAACACTCTGATCATTTAACTCCCATGGGTACTAGCACTTTCGGGCGCACATCCCAGGACCAGATCGGGCCCTTTATATATTGCCAGGCATTGGTTATATTGTTTATCTTTAGACAATCAGTCAATGGTCAATATAGAGTACCAAGAAAAAGATGAGAAACTAAATGAATAGACGAGACAGTAGAGTGAACGTAAAAAGATGAGAGAGAGCATAGATGAGAGCTAGTGACATTGTACGTAACACGTCGAGTAAACAGGCGATAGTAACAGTTGCACAACACGCGCATGTGGTGTTGGCAGTCAGGTGGAACTCACTAGCTTTCCACTGGCCATGTTATGCATAGGTCCAGAGGCCCGACAAGATTCAAGATAAGCAAACTTGTAAGGTCTCGGGTCTCAGCGGATCCTTATGGGTCTTGTAGAGGTTCGGGTGTGGTTGACGACAAATGGATATTGCCGTAGACTTGGGGTTGACGGCCAGGGGCTAGCTGTTGACTTGGAGTTGGCGTCCATCGTTGTGGACGTTTGCTGTTGGTTCTGGAGGGTTCCTGTGATGAACTTAATGGCTTTGGTCTGGACGTTGACTCTATGGCGGTTCAAGTAGACGGTAAGAGATGTGGACGTCTATTTGTCGCACCTGTAGAAATAGGGCAGCCCGTGAGCAGTAACCTTTCTTTCTCTCTTCTTCTCTTTCCCTCCACTTTTACCTTTGCCCGTTTCCACCACTTCTGACGGTTGACGGGAGCTCGTGGGAAGACCCTAGTACGTGTGGCAGTGTTAGATCGGGCGGGAATCGTGAAGATTTTGTGTGATTCGCGCAGAGACTTCGAGGGGTTCCGGCGCGATTGTGGCTGTTTAGGAGTTTTTGGGGCGTTCTGAGGTAGGGACTTAACCCCTTAAACCTCCTTAATGGATCAACATGCTTAACTATTGTAGATTAGTATGCTAATATGTTTTAGGGTTGGGTTGTGCCATGCCGGGATTTTGGGTGTTTTGGGCGATCCAAGTTTGGATCGTGGATTTTCGAAGTTCTGGTAGTGTTAGAAGATGTGAGGAGATGTTTCCCTCCATCAATTTTGTGGTTGTTGCGGTTTTTGCCCAGTTGGACTGACCTGGTGCCATTCTGGGTTCAGAAGACTGAGTATGTTAACGTCACATTGGTTGACGTTAAGATCTTCAGTAGGGATGCTAACGGCAGATCCTTGCCGTTAACCAGTGTTGGAGGAAATGATTGTGTCGTTTATATCCTTATTAGCTGCAATCGATGTAGCCGTTTATTTGATGACCCAGTGGGCCTTCAGTCATGCATTGTGTCTAGAGACGTGACACGAGATGTCCGTCTATTGTATGGTGTTTCAGACGTTGAGAGTGTTACCGTCTGTACTCGTGTTGAGTTACCGTGCCTCTGTTTCTATTTGTCACCTTGACATAGAGCGACGCTCTGTCTAGATGACCGGCGTGTGGGGGGTCCTCCTTCGGTGAGCCAGGACGTTGAGAGCGTCTCTGTCCTGTGCGTACTCCTTGTGGTGGTTTCGAGCCGGTCTCCGTGGAGCCCCTTCTCTACCGCTAGGGTCAGGCATAGGGGGAAAATCGGTCGTGGACCAGACGCGAGAGAGAGCGTCTGTAGTGTGCACATGTGGCTGGGTTGAGACTCTGTGGTGACGGGACGCTGAGCCACAGACCCTAGCTGAGTCCTACTTACTGTGTGTGTGGAGTGTGTGTTACTGAGCCGCAAGGTTTACAGTCTTGTAACGCACTCCTATCAAGGAGACACGTGGTTGTCACTAGTTTGGGTTGTGGTGCGACGTGTATTTACTTTCTGTTTATTTTTCGCACTTTAGTACTATTGCCGGTGGGGGTTACTTTTCCCTACTAGGTCTCTTTTCTTGAGACTCACTCCCCTCCCTTTCAGGTGGTCGTCGTCGACTCCCGTTCCAGGCGAGTCTAGCCACTCTGGTGCTGGTGCGCCCTAGCTGCAGTGAGTAGTACTTTTTGTTGTACTCCTGTACTCTGTACTTAGTGTGGACTCTGAGTTGTTACCTATTATATTTCATGTATAGTGAAATCTTACAGCTTTACATGGTGTGTATCTTCTTATATATAGTCTCCTCGACATTCACTTTTTACCCTTCCGAGCTTGTCTCGTGCGTTAGCGGGTCAGAATTCGGGTTACTGGTTGGTTACTGGTAATGCGGATTTGGGTCGTTACAGTTGGTATCAGAGCCTGGTCTGATGAGATATATATAAGGAAATGCCCATTATGTTAACTCAGAGTACAAAGAGTACAGTTGCAGCTATTTAGCCCGGAGTTAGTTAGTGTATTCATGTGTGTGTGGTTTTTGCTCTGTGTATAGTACTATGGCGCCTAGGCGATGTCCTAGAGAGGGAGTGGCTGAGCAGGCGACTCGACAGGAGGCTGGAGACTCCTCGTCACCTCAGCGACACAGCCTTTGCCACAGGATGCACACGGTGGTATTGTTCCGCCACCGCCACCACCTCCTCCTCAGACAGCACAGGGGTTAGACTGGACCCAGTTTCTCGAGGGGATGGCTCAGTTTGTTGCTCAGCACCGTGATGCGCCGGTGCCCAGGGCGGTATGGGAGGGTACTGAGGGAGTTCTTACAGTTTCAGCCTCCCCAATTTTTGGGCCAGCCTGATCCAGATACGGCACGGGCGTGGTTGGATGCAGTGGAGCGGACTTTCCGTTCCATGGAGTGTGTTCCCGAGGAGCGAGTGTTGCTAGCTAGTTACCAGTCAGGTGCAGGCGTTGACTTGGTGGTCTTCTGAGTAGGAGACTACTTTTCAGTCTCGCCCACTTAGACAGATTCCGTGGCAGGAGTTTGTTGTTTCTTTTGAGAGGGCCTTCTGTCCTACTTATGTTCGGACAGAACGGTTATATCAATTTCTGGACTTGCAGTAGAGGGATTCTACAGTGGTGCGGTACAGGGCCAGATTTGTGGAGCTAGGGCGTTACGCTCCGCAGATTATGGCAGATGAGAGTCTGAGGACTCAGCAGTTTGTGAGGGGCCTGAGGTCAGAGCTCAGACATGCGCTGATAGTGGCGCGCGTCACTGACTTAGACGTGGCCTATCAGACAGCGGCAGCGTTGGAGGCTGACACTTTACGGACCCGTGTTCGGAGCGCAGAGGTTCAGACACAGGTAGTTCCAACTCAGCCACGACAGCAGCATGGTAGTGTGCAGACGACTCCGAGGACTACGACTTCCTACGCGTCCACTTCTGTTGGGACGACGGCGAAGTCAGGATCTCGAAGGAAGTTTCGGCGTGACGGGAGGTAGACTGAGTAGAGGCAGCAGTGTGTTGGGAGTGTTCAGTAGCCAGCAAGACAGCCTTCACAGCAGGTACATCGTTCTTTTGCTGGTCAGTGTTACCGGTGTGACCAGATAGGTCACATGGCGTGAGATTGCCCTTTGTTACCTCGTGTGCCGCAGCAGCAGACCAAGTCATAGCCCCGAGTGTAGCAGCAGCAATAGCAGTAGCAGGTACCCGTGCAGCAGTGTCAGCAGGCTGGAGGTTCTAGTGGGTCGAGAGCTAGAGGCCGTGTTACTCACCTGACTCGTGCAGACGCTGAGGCAGCTCAGCTGGTGGAAGGTACTGTTACAGTTTTTGGTTTTACAGCTAGAGTTTTGTTCGATACCGGTGCCTCTCATTCTTTTGTGTCTGAGGAATTCCTAGACTCCCTTGGAGAGTTGAGTACAGGAGAGTCCGTTGACCTAGCAGTGGAGTTGCCGACAGGGGACTTTGTCCTTACGTCCTACTGTCTCGAGGAGGTACCAGTGCAGTTGTAGAATCAGTGGTTGTCGGCTCATTTGTTTGCTTTGCAGTTGCAGGATTATGATGTGATCTTGGTATGGACTGGTTAGAGCGGTATGGTGCGGTGATGGATTGCCAGAAGAAGAGGGTGCACTGGTGGATACCCGGGGAAGCGGTGTTCTACTTCCATGGTATCGTACCTCTTACTTCTCGCTTCTTAGTTTCTGCTTTGAGGGCAGGGAGGTTGCTTGCTTCTAGTTGTTAGGGTTTCCTAGTTTCTGCAGTGACTCTTGATCAGATTGCCTTGGGAGTGGGGGACATTTCCGTAGTGTTGAGTTTCTAGATATTTTTCCAGATGAGTTACCTGGTCAATCGCCAGAGAGAGAGATTGAGTTTACTGTTGAGTTGGTTCCTGGCACTGCACCGTTTGCACAGGTACCGTACCGTATGGCACCAGCAGAGTTAAGGAGCTGAAGAGACAGCTTGAGGAACTGTTGGAGAAGGGCTATATTCGTCCTAGCTTTTCTCCCTGGGGGTCACCTGTTTTGTTTGTCCGAAAGAAGGATGGTAGCCTAAGATTGTGTATTGACTACAGGAAGCTGAACCAAGTGACCATCAAGAATAGGTATCCGTTGCCTAGGGTTGACGATCTCTTTGATCAGCTTCAGTCTGCTCATGTCTTTTCAAAGATTGACCTGAGGTCAGGCTACTATTAGTTGCGGATTAGAGACTCTGACTTTGAGAGGACTGCTTTTCAGACCAGGTATGGTCATTTTGAGTTTTTGGTGATGCCGTTTGGGCTCACCAATGCTCCAGCGGCCTTCATGGATCTGATGCACCGGTGTTCCACCAGTTCTTGGACCGTTTGTGTCATAGTGTTTGTTGACGACATTCTGTGTACTCCGTTTCGGAGGAGGAGCACGCCGAGCACCTGAGGATCGTGTTGCAGACCTTGCGAGAGCACCAGTTGTATGCCAAACTTAGTAAGTGTTCGTTTTGTCTACAACAGGTTCACTTTTTGGGGCACGTGATCTCAAGTGAGGGAGTTTCTGTAGATCCAGCGAAGGTCGAGGCAATTTTGCAGTGGGAGAATCCCAGGACTGTGTCTGAGATTCGTAGCTTTTTGGGCTTGGCAGGTTACTACCGCAGGTTTGTTCGGGACTTTTCTCAGATTGCCGCACCCTTGACTCGGTTGACGAGAAAAGGTATTCCTTTGTGTGGTCAGAGCAGTGTGAGCAGAGCTTCATAGAGTTGAAGTGACTGCTTACATCAACGCCAGTCCTTGTGTTGCTTCAGGTGAGGAGAGTTTTGAGGTTTGCACAGATGCTTCAGGTATTGGTCTGGGTGCAGTCCTAATGCAGCAGGGCCGAGTAGTGGCTTATGCGTCTCGTCAGCTTAAGCACCACGATGAGAGTTACCCGACCCATGACCTAGAGCTTGCAGCTGTGGTGTTTGCTTTGAAGATTGGCGTCACTACCTGTACGGAGTGAAGTTTGTAGTTCGCACCAATCACCAAGCTTGAGGTATGTGTTTTCTCAGAGGGATCTGAACATGAGGCAGCGTCGTTGGATGGAATATCTGAAGGACTATGATTTCAGTATTGAGTATCAGCCTGGAAGGCCAATGTAGTCGCAGCTGCTTTGAGTAGGAAAGCACAGATGAGTCATCTGATGCTGAGGGAGTGGCAGTTGTGGTAGTCTGCGGCAGAGGGGTCTTTCAGAGTTTCGTCCAATCGTCGACTGTGTGTGTTGGGCAGTTTGTTGGCAGCTCCCACCGTTGTGAGACAGGTTGTTGAGGCTCAGCAGGCAGATCCCAGTTGCACAGACTGTTACTTCTTCCAGAGGTTGAGCTTCACGAGGACGGGATTGTTAGGTTCTGAGATAGACTCTATGTTCCTGTTGAAGAGTCTATCAGGAGAATTGTGTTGTAGGAGCACATGGTTCTAGGTACTCGATTCATCCAGGGTCGACCAAGATGTATCACAAGTTGAGACGTCAATTTTGGTGGCCTGGGATGAAGAGAGACATAGCGGCTTTTGTTGCTAAATTCCGGTGTGGAAATGGGGACCATGTGACGACTGACTTTGTTTGTGGTTTTCCGAGGACAGCTGGAGGTTTTGACAGCATTTGGGTTCTTGTGGACAGATTGACGAAGACTGCCAGATTTTTGCCTGTCAGGACTTTGGGGGTGTGAGTACGTTGGCCGCGTTGTACGTAGAGAGGATTGTTCCTTTGCACGGAGTGCCGATCTCTATTATGTCAGATATGGATCCTCGCTTCACTTCTGGGTTCTGGCGTAGTTTCCAGAGGGCTTTGGGGACAGAGTTGGCTTTTAGTTCCGCCTACCACCCTCAGTCAGATGGTCAGTCAGAGTGGACTATCCAGACTTTGGAGGACATGCTTAGAGCTTGTTGTTTGGAGTGGCAGGGGTCGTGGACAGCTCACTTGCCGTTGGTCGAGTTTGCATATAATAATAGCTATCATTCAAGTATCGGTATGGCACCATATGAGGTTTTGTATGGACGACTGTGTCGCACTCCACTAGACTGGTTCGAGGTTGGCGAGCAGATTGTCATGGGACCAGAGTTGATTCAGCAGGCAGTCGAGGTGGTACAGCTTGTGAGGCAGAGACTTCTATCATCGCAGAGTTGGCAGAAGAGTTATGCAGATCAACAGGCGACCGCTCGAGTTTCAGGTAGGGGACCAGGTATTTGTCTGTGTGTCTCCTATGAAGGAGTGGTGAGGTTCAGTAGGCGTGGAAAGTTGAGTCCCCGCTTTATTGGACCTTTCACTATTACTGAGCGTGTCGGAGGTTTGACATACAAACTTGAGCTTCCGTCAGAGTTGGCAGCGGTCCACGACGTGTTCCACGTGTCGATGTTGTGGAGGTACCTTTCTGACGAGTCTCACATTCTCCCGAGCACAGAGTGGTCTGAAGTGACTCCAGTGTTGACAGTACCAGAGTTTCCGTTGCACATTGAGGATCGCGAGTTTAGAGATTGAGGAACAAGGAAATCCCATTAGTTTGTGCTGCGTGGCAGCGGCATTCAGGTGGTGAGTCGACATGGGAGCGAGAGGACGAAATGCGCGAGCAGTTTCTGTACCTCTTTGGTGAGTCTTTTTTTTTTATGTTGTTTGAATTTCGGGGGCAAAATTCTTTAAGGGGGGAGGGTTGTAAGGTCTCGGGTCTCAGCGGATCCTTATTGGGTCTTGTAGAGGTTCGGGTGTGGTTGACTACAATGGATATTGCCATTGACTTGGGGTTGATGGCCAGGGGCTGGCCGTTGACTTGGAGTTGGCGTCCATCGTTGTGGACGTTTGCTGTTGGTTCTGGAGGGTTCCTGTGATGAACTTAACGGCTTTGGTCTGGACAATGACTCTATGGCGGTTCAAGTAGACGGCAAGAGATGTGGACGTCTATTTGTCGCACCTGTAAATAGGGCAGCTCGTGAGCAGTAACCTTTCTTTCTCTCTTCTTCTCTTCCCTCCACTTTTACCTTTGTCCGTTTCCACCACTTCCGACGGTTGACGGGAGCTCGTGGGACCCTGGTATGTGTGGCGGTGTTAAATCTCGGGCGGAAATCGTGAAGATTTGGTGTGATGATCGCGGGAGACTTCGAGGGGTTCCGCGCGATTGTGGCTGTTTAGGAGTTTTTGGGGTGTTTCTGAGGTAGGGACTTAACCCCTTAAACCCTCCTTAACAGATCAACATGCTTAACTTGTGAGATTAGTATGCTAATTATGTTTTAGGGTTGGGTTGTGCCATGCCGGGATTTTGGTGTTTTGGGCGATCCAAGTGTTGGATTGTGGATTCCGAAGTTCTGGTAGTGTTAGAAGATGTGAGGAGATGTTTCCCTCCATCAATTTTGTGGTTGTTGGCGGTTTTGCTAGTTGCTGACCTGGTGCTGTTCTGGGTTCAGGAGACTGAGGATGTTAATGTCCACATTGGTTGACGTTAAGATCTTTAGTAGGATGCTAACGGCAGGATCCTTGCCGTTAACCAGGTGCTGGCTGCAATGATTGTGTCGTTTATATCCTTATTGGCGGCAATCGATGTAGCCGTTTATTTGATGACCCAGTGGGCCTTGAGTCATGCATTGTGTCTAGGGACGTGACACGAGATGTCGTCTATGTATGGTGTTTCAGACGTTGAGAGTGTTACCATCTGTACTCGCGTTGAGTTACCGTGCCTCTGTTTATGTTTGTCACCTGGACATAGAGCGACGCTCTGTCTAGATGACAGGTGTGTGGGGGGTCCTTCGTCGGTGAGCCAGGACGTTGAGAGCGTCTCTGTCCTGTGCGTACTCCTTGTAGTGGTTTCGAGCCGGTCTCCATGGAGCCCTTCTCTACCGCTAGGTGTTAGGCATAGGGGAAAACCGGTCGTGGACCAGACCCGAGAGAGAGCGTCTGTAGTGTGCACACGTGGTTGGGGTTGAGAGACTCTGTCGTGACAGGTCGCCGAGCCACAGACCCTAGATGAGTGTGTGTTGTGTGTTACTGAGCCGCAAGGTTTACAGTCTTGTAACACACTCCTATCAAGGAGACACGTGGTTGTCACTAGTTTTGGTTGTGTGCGACGTGTATTTACTTTCTGTTTTTATTTTCCGCACTTTAGTACTGTTGCCGGTGGGGGTTACTTTTCCCTACTGGTTTCTTTTCTTGAGACTCCCTCCCCTCCCTTTCAGGTGGGTCGTCGTCGACTCCCGTTCCAGGCGAGTCTAGCCACTCTGGTGCTGGTGCGCCCTAGCTGCAGTGAGTAGTACTTTTTGTTGTACTCCTGTACTCTATACTTAGTGTGGACTCTGAGTTGTACCTGTTATATTTCATGTATAGTGAAATCTTACAGCTTTACATGGTGTGTATCTTCTTATATATAGTCTCCTCGGACATTCACTTTTTACCCTTCCGAGTTTGACTCGTGGGTTAGTGGGTCAGAATTCAGGTTACTGGTTGGTTACTGGTAATGCAGATTTTGGGTCGTTACAGAACTTCTAATAGCCGTTTGGATCATGCTGATCCCTAAAGGGTGTAATAGGTGTTAGGGTACAACCGGCTCATCGACCATGTAGGAATCCATGGACAGAGGAGACTTACGGTGGCCTTGAACGAAGACTCACTACTCCCGTAGAAGGAGTATCCGACGGAGAGTTTGTCCAAGTCAAGAGAGTGTAATATAGAAACGAGTGCTTGACATTCTAGAAGAGTTCTTGAACAGTGGAGCATCGGTATCGGTGTTCCAAAAACGCGAGAAAATGAACACAAGTATATTTAAGAATGAAACATCTAATGACATAAATTTCCAGATGATTTATGTAACATGTTCATGCCAATTAAGCCATATTTGGTGTTCAAAGTGTGTGTAAGTGTCATGAAATTGTAGATAGAAAAGATCATGTGTATGTATTTTAATCACACATAAATGTTTAATTTATAACAAGTGTAATCTTCTGTGTGTATGACTGTTAAACAGAGTACAAGCATTGTGAGAGTCAGAACATCAAAATTTGGGGTTCTTATGCAAAAAGGCCAGAACGCGCCGCACCCTTGTAAGGGTCGCGACGGGGTTCGGGCAGATCACGACGGGGTCTTGTACAGGTCGCGACGGGCTTGACGTTTCGGACAGGCAGGTCGCGACGGGGTCATGTGAGGGTCGTGACGGGCTCAACAGACCGGGCAGCCAGATCGCGACGACCGGTCATGTCATGATCAGATCGTGACGGAACGCTCTGTCGCGATGCCCCCGTGAACGCGGCCTATCGGGCCGTCGCGTTCACAGGGTCTGTGCCTGAGTCCGACAGGGAACAACATTACATGGGATTGCGGGCCAGAACTTCCTTATTTGACACAGGTGATTCTGAAAATCATAAGTAATGTTACAAGCGATGAAAAATCATGAAATCAATTGTGAATTGTTCTAGACATGCATGGGTACCTACAGTAAATATGAATTGGAAAACTAACAGGGTTTCGACATACTTTGGTCATGGTATTCATGAAGAACTTAGATTAGTACACAGATGAGATCAATGAATTAATTCGCATGATAGGATGAATGTAAATTAGGGCTTTTAGGGGAAAAAGAAGCCTAACATCCATCAGTTCCTACAGTAAAAATCTCTAGCATGAGGACGAGTATACATGAAGATATGAATTTATAAGAGGGTTCGGGGTCATGAAGTTCACAGAACTTTGAAAATTGAGAACTAAAGATTTGCTCGATGAAAAAATATGAAACTAAAGGGATTTTGTTCCTGATGGGAGAAATATCCTATAGGAAAATTTTCATGGTTTATGCTCGTGAGAATGCCTACCTTTGACTCATTTTGTCTTCTAGGGTTAAGAACTTGAGGAACTCAGGGAAGACTTGAGGGTTCCTCCTTCTCCATGAATTCTCCTTTCCCTTGGCTCCTTCCACATTCAGCAACCCTTGGCATGAGCTAGGGCCGGCCATGAGGGTTTTAGAGGAGTATTTAAGCACCTCCCCATTCTATTTCCTATTATGACTCTAATTCCTATTTATTCCGAATTTCTATTTCCCCTCTCCCCTTTTTAGGTATGAGATCTCCTATTGGGTGAGGATGGGAGCTAATTTCGTGGCCAACCCATTAGGGTAGGTTTAGGAATCCCAATCCAACTCAAATTGCTATTTTATGCATTAAATGCCTCTTTTATAATACATTATTTTAGTTACGAATTTAGGTATTTCCATTATTCCCCTTTTAAAAATTCCTATTTTGGCCCTAATTTCTAATGGGTCCATTTACAAAGCCATTACTTATTTTCATTTAATGGGTTTTATCTAATTCTCTTTATTTGATTTTCTAATAATTTAATTGTTTTCTTTTTATATTATTATTATTTTTATTTTTTTTTAAAATCCAGGTTCTATAAAGAATATCTTACCTTGATTCATGAATTTCTAATGATGGAATCTAAGTTAAAATTTTTGATTGCAGGGTTCATATACAAGGGTTGGATTCATGGATGTGTTGATTTTATACAAGAGATCCAAGAAGTGATACATTAATTGTCGACAATCTTGAAGCTGTCTGTCGACAACTTAAGGGTATTGTAAAACTATAGCTTCTGGATGAACGAATTCAAGCAGTGACTGTCGACAACCAGGATGCATCTGTCAACAACAAGTGGAAGCCTTCAACTCCAAGTTTCTAGAAAAATCAAAGTCAGCGACAGCTGTCGGCAACCAGAATGTGTCTGTCGACAACCCAACCAAGATTTTTTGAAGTTGGTTCTGGATGGAGGATCTGCTGCAGTGGCTGTCGACAACCGATTTGCATCTGTCGACAACCGCAGTTTAGGTGCCAACATGTGAGACGCATGTGCTCTTAATTAGGGCATCCTTTCCTCGTACACACAATTTCCCATGTACATGTGAGGATAAGGACACTCCTATAAAAGGTATATGTGACTCTTCTTCGAGGGGAGAGCCTCCACACTCTTTCCAAGACCCAGAAGCAACTAGAGGAAGGCTCCCTGGTGCTCTGTACAAGCTCCAAGGATCAACAGTCTGGAGACTCATCTTAGGAGATCAAATTGGAGTAAAACTTGTCATCAGAGCTCAAGCATCCACTTCAAACTTCTGCAACTTGAAGTCAAGGAAGATCTGAATCAAGAACCTGGAGGATTGAATATTCTAATCGGTTCTTTCTAGCTTTTGAATTCTCCCTCTGCACCTTGATTTCCTTACTCTGAGAGTGTGAGCGGTTGAATTGAGCAATCCTTGTGCTCAATTCACATTTGTGTGTTCTGATATGACATTGTGATCAACTCAGATCGTGTGTGTGCAATTGTGTGTGTTGAACTTGCTGATAAGGAATTTTGTGTGTGTGTGTGGATGGTGGATGTAGGATACACAAGTTGTGTAATCCAAACCACCTTAAATCTTCATGTCCTGTGGTTTGAATTGTTAGATGCTTGATAGGCATGATTGATTGTTCTAACTTCTACCATACTGCTAGTTTTGTATTCACATTCTGCACACACAATTGGGATTAATTTCAATCTATGCCCACATCATTTATCCCTATCATCTATTATTTTTGAATTTAGGTATTGTCTATTTTCAATGGAAGTAATCTATTCAACCCCCCTTCTAGATTCCCTTAATATCTAATTCCACAGTTCTTCAATGGCGTTGGGTAGGTTTGTCGCATTTACGGGGTATTGATTGGTGTTCCGATTGGCGGAAATGCAATGTGTCGTGCCGTCGTGATTCTTGAGGTGACTTCTGTGTTTGTCATGTTTCACCTTACGAAGTGTGCATTGTAATGGTTGGGCAATGATGGTCTTGTATGGGCCTAGCCTTGGGTATATGGTGATGTTTTCTAACGTTGAAGGTGGTTTAATGTTAGCAAAGTATGACTTAGAATTAATGGTTCAGATCATGGTTAATTAGTCAGTTAGGTTTATTATGTATTAATGTTCAGCATGTAGTTGTTATGTGGTTTATGTGTTTAATGGTGGCCTTTGTATAGAGTTTTGTTAATTAGGCTAATTAGGCTATTATCTTAGAGTTATGTGGTTTATGTGCATAGAATGGAGATCATGTGATGACCAATGACAAGCAATTATATGATGTGAAATATTGTGGTTTATGAGTAAAGGTTTTATGTAAATGTGTTGAGTGTTCGGTGTGTTTTGTGTGTTTGCAGAGTTTGGTGGTTAGGCGCCTATTCCTGAATGCCTCTCTAGTCGAGTACCCCAGGTTCTTTGTAAGCCAGGCACATTTTGCTCAGAATTTGTCCCAGTACTGTGTGTACCATAGAGATCTGTGTCATCTTCCTGGACACCCTCAGTCGTTTGTTTATTGAGTAGTCCGTTCGGCTGAGGGAAAGATGATAGTAGCATAATGACTTGTGTGGTGTGCGAGTGTTCACTATTTGGTCACTTGTAGCGCGCTATGGTTGGGGGACGTACACCAGTAGACATACTGGTTCCCAGCTAGTCCTATGTTTCTAGTGCCTCATTTTAGGGTGCTCAGGCCGGAGTCTCTAAAGGTGCCAGGCATGGACTGCAGCCCTGTGGTCTGCAGTGTGGTGTTGGTTGGCCTCCATAGTTCTTTTTCTTGGAGGTGGAGCCGCAGTTAGACTTTCCATCTATGACTGCGAAACTGAGATGTGGTTCTTGTGTTATGTTGTTTGGGTTGGATATTGGCATCATGAACCAGTAGTCTTTACCTAGGTGGTGGCATCGTTCCTTCCGACTCGCATTTCTAGTAGATGTGGTTGTGATGTGACTCAACAGCTGTAGTTTCTACCTAATCGTTATGGGACTATGCTAGTCTATTATGGTACCAATTGGTTTTAGGTACTATACCCTTCTTGGGCTGCTGGTTGTCGTAGCACCGCTTGTGCCAGTTTTAGTTGTTGTGGAGCTATCTCCGTGGGGGTTATGTTGTGTGATCTTCCACTTGTCTGTTTTTACCTTTTTGTGGATAGTTCTCCAGAGTGTGTTCTATTATTCTAGTGTGTGGGGGACTGACTCCTTGCTATTAGTCTTGTTATCATTCGTTGGTGGTTGTCCTGTGTGGCTTGTGGATTACTCGTCGGTTATTGTAGTGGACTAGTGTTCCTGCACTAGTCTTGTTGTCTCCTTTATTTTATATAAGCTGTGTCAGTTACTGTGTTTATGTTAAAATGTAGTTTATTTATGTTTATTGCAAGCATGTTTTATTTTAGTAGCTCTCCTGTTAGCGTTGCTAGTGAGACCCTTGCTGGTTGAGGTCTCGGTTCCTTCGTTGTGTACTAGTTTGTTGTTGCTTTTGGGAGGTCCCTGTTGAGCCTATGACTTGTTTTGGCTCACTCTCTTACAGTTCTTTTCAGGTGTTAGCAACGTGTTTGGCTTGTAGTGGTGTTGTGGTAGACTTGTACCACTAGCAGTTGAGTTGTATTTGTGGTTAGTATGGCTTTGCTCCCTCGGGGTATGCCTTAGGTAGTTGTCCTTTTCCCTTGGACATGTAATATAATGTATTAGTGCAGTGTAATCTGTTGCGAATGAGCATAAATACATGTACTTTCTTGTATATTATACTCTTGTGGTTGTCTTTTATATTCTGATTAGACACGTGTGTGTGAGTTATCCCTTGCGAGATTTTGGTTTGTTCATGGGAGACGAGTCTGTATATGGAGCCTTACTGGGCATAAATATCTAGGGTCGCTACATATTATATGACATGTAATGCAATACTATAAACTAATCACTCATGACAAATGAGACATTTCAATAATAAATCATTAACAATAACATAATAACATTTGGTGATATTAGAAGCACTTCTATGTTATTTCAGTGTCAATGTTTCTCATTCAATAGCTGCAACAATTTCAATAATAGTAACAGTAACAGTGTCAATAATAGTAACAATAATAATATGCCAAGACACAATCCTAACCACCACTAGAAGGCTAGTCAGTCAATAAAATACTCATCACATACATAAGTGGTAAATGAGTCTTGGTTGCTGCGCAGAATCGGGGGAAGCTCTCCTCACCTTAACCAGTGATATTTGTCCACCTCCAAGATTTCACTTCGTTGCCCTTGAAGTTAATAAACATTAATGAGCCTTATCGTAGGGCATTACTACAATACTACAATGCCAAATTTCAATAATAGTAACAGTAACAGTGTTAAGAATAGTAACAATAATAATATGCCAAGACACAATCCTAATGTCACACCCTGACGCAAAATATCAGAACGTGAGGCAGTTGTAAGTAAAATAGTACAGAGCGCATAATAGACATCAAACCATTAGACAAGGAATAAATACTAAAGCAAATGCATCTCATTAATAATTCCTTAAATGTCTATTACAACCCCTAATATCAGAGCCATTCTATAGGGCCCAATCACATCGAATAAAGGTAAAAGACTAAACTAAGACTCTAACATAATACTAAGACGCTAGGGTACTCTTGACTTCACTCCTAGTCATCCCGTCCTCTTGAGTGTAAGTATCATCCTTGGTCTCACCTGAGAACACATGAAAAATAATGCAGGGTGAGCGATAACGCGCAGTAGGACTTAAATCTCATGATCAGGCATGCTTTACATGATTAATGCATTAAAAGCAGAGTAACTACATGATAGAGGGAGAGAGCCAAGTAATGTAAGAGATAGCACGTGATTGAAATAGCACAAGTTTCCAAATATAGCACAGAGCAGGATGGCCATAGCACGAATAGCACAATGTATAACAATAGCACAACGAGTATAGCATACCACTTTGATTGTCATTTAGATAGTCGAGATAGATCACTTGAGAGTAATGCCAAACACTCTGGTCAATTAACTCCTGTGGGCAATAACACTTTTCGGCGCACCTCCCAGGACCAGATCGGGCCCTTTATATATTGCCAAGTATTAGTTATATTTTTTATCTTCGGACAATCAGTCAAATGGTCAATAGAGAGTACCAAGAAATAGATGAGAGTACTAGATGAATAGATGAGTGTATGGAGAGCGTGAATATATGAGCGAGTAGAGTATAGATGAGAACTATAGGCCATTGCACATGAAACGTCGAGTAAACGGGCGATAGTAACAGTTGCACAACACACGTGATTAGTGTTGGCAGTCAGGTGCAATTCACTACTCTTCCACTGGCCATGTTATGCACAGGTCCAGAGGTCTGGCGTGATTCAAGATAAGAGTGAGAGAGTAGTCTAAGGCCGTTTGGATCTTACTAATCCCTAAAGGGTATCATTGTACAACCAGCTCATCGACCATGTGGGAATCTATGTACAAAGGAGACTTACGGAGGCCTTGAACAAGGATTCACTAGTCCGATAGAAGGAATATCTGACGGAGAGTTTTTCCAAGTCAAGAGAATGTGTATATATAGAAACAGTGGTCGATGTTCCAGAGGAATCTAGAACAGTGGAGCGTCGGTAACGGTATTCCCAAAACATCGCGAGAAACGAAGACAAGTCCATTAAAAGTAGGGCAATTTAAATACACTATTGAAGTAATTAACTAGATATATTATGAGATATTTCCATTCCAATCAGGTCATAACGGATGATTTCAAGTATGTGCATGTGATAAAGAGAATCATGGATATGAAAAGATCATGTGTATGGCTTTTAATTAACTATTACATGTCCAAGTTTAACAACATCGTTTACTGTGGTTAAGATAGTTAACAAGGTATGTGGTTACTGTAGAAAGTCAAGATTAGCAAAAATATAGGGTTTATGCACAAAAGTCAATAAGGCGAGGTACCCCTGTAAGGATTGCGATAGGGCACATCCAGAACACGACAACGTCTTTCGAAGGTCGTGACAGGTTGGTTAGAACAGATGGCCAGAACGTGACGCTAGTTCCTATCGCGTTCAGAACACGACAGGGTTCTGGTCGTGGTCAGCCCCTGAGAACGCGGCCTATCGGGCCGTCGCATTCTCAGGTTCTGCGCTTGAGGCCGAGCAGGAAAAGGGTTTGCCTTGGATTGCAGTCTAGGCTTTCCTTGTTTTGATATAGGGTCATCAAAAATAAAAAACTTGGTGTACAGATGATGAAAATCATGAAACCATATTTAAACGAATCTAGACATGCGGGTACACCCTAAATAGGAATTTGAAAATAATCATGGTCTTGATAGGTTTTAAACAAGTTCATGCACGAAGAACACAAAATAGTATACAGTGAGAGTAAAAGAATTAATTCGAGTAGTATATTGAATGAAAATTGGGGAAATCAGGGGCAAAAGATTCCTAACAATGAGCAATATGTCTAGTAAAATTTTCGTGGCATAAGATCAAGTGTACATGGAGATCTAAATTAAATATGAGGGTTCAGGGACAAGATGATAACAGAACTTCAAAAATAGAGATCAAAAAATAGGGTCGATGAAAAATAGAGCAACCAGAGGGCTTTTCTTCCTGATGCCAAGAACTCCTTACAGACAAAATTAATTAGGTTTAGCTTGTGAGAATACCTACCATTGGGTCATTTTGTCTCCTAGGGCTTAGAACTCGAAGTGCAAAGGTTAGATCTTGAGCAAGCCTTCTCCCCACGAATTTCCCTTCCTTTGGCCTCTCCTCCACGTCCAGCAAGCCTCAGCAACGCATTAGGGCCGGCCATGGAGAGATTGGTGTGTATTTATGCTTCCTTTTTTTATTTCTATTTCCTATATGACTCTAATTTCTATTTAATTCCGAGTTTCCCCTACTTCATTCAACCTTCCAAGCTTTCCACCTCCTAATGGGGTTAAGTTGGGTAGCAAATTCGTGCCTAGCCACTTTGGGTAGGGTAGGAGTCCAATTCCAACACAAAATAGATATTTTAATGATTTAATAACTCTTTTCTTTTTAGAAAATTTTAAAGATACAATTTTAGGGTATTTTCTTATTATTCATCTTTTAAAAATCCCTATTTTTGCTCAATAACTTTTATATGGTCCATTTGACAAAGCCCATCACTTCTTTTCGTTTAATGGGTTTTAATTAATTCCTTTTCTTTAAAATTTTTCAATTTATTTAATTTTTGATAAATTGGGTTGCTACATCCTCCCACTCTTAAAAGAATTTGGTCATCAAATTCATATGACCATAATGGAGAGAATGTCTTACCGAAAAGATCGGGGTAATTTCGCCTGATGATTCCTTCAGGTTCCCATGTGGCTTCTTCCACTCCACGGTTATTCCACAGAACTTTAACCACATGAATGGGACGGTTCCTGAGTTGTTGCACCTTTCGTTCTAGTATCTTGACCGGCTTCTCCTCATATGTCATGTCTTTGTTCAGCACCAACTTCTCATGGCGAATAATGTGAGTCGAATCATACACATATTTTCTAAGCATAGAGACATGAAACACATTGTGTACACATGCCAAAATCGGTGGCAACGCCAGCCGGTAAGCAACCTCACCAACCCTTTCGAGCACTTCAAAAGGGCCGATGAATCTAGGATTGAGCTTCTCTTTTTGTAAGGCCCTCGAATTTTGTTCTTTATTTAGACTTTGTCATATAGTGGTTAGATGCTTGGTGTACATAGCTATGTGTAAATATATATGTATATACATGTATTTATTTCTGTACATATTGCATTTGAATATGTTGTACATAGGTATATATGAGTTTATTTATGTACATGTTGCTTTTACATATGGTGTTTAAATTATACATTACATTGCATGTATATATGTATAGAGTGTATGTATGATGGAACACTTCTGTGTTCTGGCCGAGAGGCCAATTAACGTCAACATGAGTGGACGTTTATAAGGGAGTCGACGTCCAGATCGATGGACGCCAATTCCTAGTAAACGGCAGAAATGTGGCTATTTATCTCCCAGAAATTGTGTGGTTTCAGATCTTGAAACAGCAGCGTTTCCTCTAGTCCTGGTTTTAGAAACCTACCTCCAATGGTAGGAATCCTATCTAATGCGTACCCACCCCCTTGGATCTATAAAACACCCTCTTTCGGCCGATTAGGTTCCTTTGGCTCTTTGAGAAACCCTACTTTTATGCAAAAGTTGAACTTTGAAGGCTTTGATCTCGTGGTTGTGTGCGTCTTCCGGTGATCTACAATGACTGGAAGATACTTTGGACGTTTGTGAAGCTTCTCCGACTCCAGTGTGCGACCTACATCGACTAAAAGATCAGATATGGGAGGTTTTGAGCGCCTTCTTGGCTTGGCTGAGGAGGGCATCTTCGACGAATTAAATCCATTAAACAATCTTCCAAAGGCAAGTAACCTATGAATCTCATCCCTACCCATGTCTAGTAGGTCCCAGGAATTTTGTGGAATTTTTCTTGTGTCCTGGAACCCCCTATTCTCTTGTATTTGTGTGCCCTGTCTGTGTTTCTGCAGATAGGAGATTGACGGCCACATGTGTGCCGTCAAGATCTTGAGTTGGCGGCAACCTATTGTGCCGTTAACCCCTGTTGGCGGCAACCCTTGTGCCGCCAAGTTCATCAGGTTTTACAGAATGTATGTTTGATCTCTATGATATATTTCTAGATTTTTGGGTATGTGTGTACACTGTAAAAATAATGTTTAGTTAGAACAATCAGTAGATCATGTCAGAATAATGTGTCGAATTTCTGTAAATTGTTTTATTTATTAAAATTTGGGTAATGGGATAATGAGCATGAGTTGATTTGACAATCCTGATTAATTAGATCCATTGCATGTTAGGGCTTCATAAATTTTCTATGATGATATGATGACTAATCTCAGGTTTCTAGACTGTTAGAACCGACCATGTTGATATGTACCATGTTTAGTGCAATTCTTAATGGATATGTATGAAATCTAGTTTAAATTGTAAAATTTGGTTTAGTATTTCGAAAAATGTGAAATTTTGAGAATGTGATATATGTTCTGTGTAAAACCTATGATAAAACTTTCATACTGAATAGACAACAGAAAGTACTGTAACCAGTTTAAGTTGTGCTAATATCCATGTTAATTATGTTAATTCTAATTGTATGAATTCAATGATTAGAAGCATGATTAGGGATTTGCTATGATCATTTTTCAATGTGAACAGTAAGATTGAATTCAGTAAATTGAATCATGTGTGTGTGTTTAAGTGCATGAGCATGAATGATTAGTGCATGTGAATAATGTAAGTAAATAAACAAAGTGTTTAATGTGTAATTGTGCCGTTAGTGACACTGCTACCATAGAGGGCTGTGGAACCATACTGTAGTAAAGTCCCTATGGGAAGGTTCAATGTGTGTGGTATCCTATGGCATTGGGATGAAATCTTGGAGGTCGACAAGTACCACTGGTTAGGGTGGAGAGTGCTTCTCTCAGTTCTGCGCAGTTAACCAAGATCCGTCACTGTGTTGCCTAGGTGATGGGTATGTGAATGTGTATGTGTGTCCTTCTAGTGGCGGTTTGGACTATGTGCCACGTCAATAAAGTGTAAAATGTGAATGTGAACAAGTGAATTGTGCAATGCGAAATGTGAGCCTGTGTTAGTGTAAAATGAAAGTGTTAACATGTGGAAAGGTGATACCATGTGTCATTGTGTTTCATTCATAGTAAAACAACAAGCTAAATGTGTGGAAAATTGTTATGCTTATATGGGAAAATGATTAAATATCATGCTAGGTTGTTATTTAACTTATGCATAAATCCATGCGCTAAACTGATAGACTTGTGCCATGATATGAATAGTATTGGAATTGTAAAACATGTTATATGTTATGTGTAGAAAGCACATGTAGGATGATCATGTTTTAGTGTTGATGAACAGTCCATCCCCTCGTATTTTAAATCCATTACATACTTATTTTGGTGATAAACAAAACTCAGTCAAAAGTTTTCTAACTACATTTCATTTAGCCTTAAGCACAGGAAATCTTCAAAGAAAATCAAGCACTTATGGTAAGTACATATATGCATTGATTCCAGTAAAGATGTAACGACTTCTTTGTAAGTTCTAAAGTTAAAACAAGTCGATGTCATAACGATTTCATAAGTCATCGTAACGATTTCTTTAGAAAGCGTAACGACTTGCCAGTCATAACGACTTCATAAGTCATCGTAACGACTTCTTTAGAACTCGTAACGACTTGCCAGTCATAACGACTTCATAAGTCATCGTAACGACTCCTTTAGAACTCGTAACGACTTGCCAGTCATAACGATTTCATAAGTCATCGTAACGATTTCTTTAGAACTCGTAACGACTTGCTCGTCATAACGATTTCTTTAGAAAGCGTAACGACTTGCCAGTCATAACGATTTCATAAGTCATCGTACGATTTCTTTAGAACTCGTAACGACTTGCTCGTTATAACATTTCTTTAGAAAGCGTAACGACTTTCCAGTCATAACGACTTCATAAGTCATCGTAACGACTTCTTTAGAACTCGTAACGACTTGCTCGTCATAACGATTTCCTTAGAAAGCGCAACGACTTGCTTGTGTAACGATTTCATAAGCTACCGTAACGACTTCTTAGAACTCACAACGATTTGCTTACCGTAACGACTTCTTTAGAACTCACAACGATTTGCTTATTGTAACGACTTCTTTAGAACTCGCAACGACTTGCCTGTCATAACGATTTCGTAAGTTATCATAACGACTTCTTCTGAATCTATAACGATGTGTTATGATTCATAACGACTCTCGTAGACTATCATGATCTCATAACGATTTTATAAGTCATGTTTCCATCAAATAAATGTTTTCTTTGATTTGAAATACGTTGAATAGTCAAAGTCGTATCTCACCTGTTTGACTGCTATGCATTTAATGAAGACTGAACGTATCTCTGCATGCACGCAGAACATATCTTCCATTATCATGTATTCTCTGCATGTATCCTTTTTGAACGATAAACTGTCACTACTATATCTGTGTTTACTTGCTCTAACGTTGACTAACATCTGGAGATAGTGTTAGCTGTCTACCATTAAAGCTCAACTTTTACAGAACCTTGAAGTTGTACCCTTACAACGTTGGACATAGAAAGAACTACAAGTCACCTCAGAAGATCTCATCACTTTGCGTGCTCTAAAGAACAAAGACTGTTGACTGAAAGCTTCCACAAATCCTTCAGTCTAACGTTCACCAAAGCTGTGAGACAACGGCTATCTCATCGTCTACATTCAAGACAGAAGATTTGAAGATATATTAATATATAGCGATCAAGAAAGAAAAACATCTCTGCAGTCTTTGAAGTCTTCACAAGAATTCCAGAGCCAGCTTTGTCATTCCATTCCGCCTTGGCTCTTAGCTCCCTGTGCTGTGAGAAAATTTAGAAGAGAGCTAGAATAGTTCTGAGAGAGAGCACCTGTGTAGATCTTTAACTCTCAGTTCTTGTAGCTTCAGATCGAGTTCTGTTAAGCTTGATCTAGGGGCTAGTCAATCCTTTTTCAGATTCACTTGTTTGTTTCCCTTCGGGTGTGAAGGAGACTGGTGGTTTCCAGGGTGGTGTTTTTTCATTCCCTTCAGGAGTGAAGGAAGACCTGGTGGTACCAGGGTGTTGTGTTCCCTTCGAGTGTGAAGGAAGACCAGCTGAGCTGGGTGGTTGTTTCGTCCATACGGGGACTATACCCTAGATAGTGGAATCCTGAGGTTTGCTCAGGGACTGGACGTAGGACTCCTAAGGAGAGGGGATCCGAACCAGGATAAATCTGTGTGTTGTGTGATTGTCTTGTTTGTGTGATTGTTCTTTTTACTAACCATTACTAATCTCTTCCAAGAACATTTTTTTGTGTTTGTTTAAGTTCAGGTTTTAACTAAGTAAATATTTTTTAAAGACCCATTCACCCCCCTCTGGGTTCGCCAACCGGTACAAGTGGTATCAGAGCGAGTCTCTTCGACAAAGAACGATCCAATGATCTGAAGAGTAAAGATCCATGGCAGCCCAAGGTCACAACGAAGGTCAGTCAGTCAACAGACCTCCCTTGTTCGATGGTGAAGATTATACCTATTGGAAGACAAGAATGGAGTACTTCCTGCAAGGACATGATTATCAAATTTGGTCAATAATAGAAGAAGAGATCTTCTAGTAACAAATGAAAAAGCTCAATGGACAGATGAAGACAAGAAAAAAATTTCTCTAAACTGTAAAGCCAAGAGCATGTTGTGTTGTGCGCTAAGTAAAAAGAATTCAACAGAGTTTCAGCCTGCAAATCCGCGATGGAAATGTGGGAAAGATCAGAATCACTTATGAAGGCACATATAAGGTCAAGGAGACAAGAATAGATATTCTTGTAACTCAATATGAGCGATTTCAAATGCAGTCAGGTGAGTCCATAACCCAAATGTTTAGTAGATTCACAGACATCACTAATGGGTTAGCTGGATTAGGAAAAACCTATGAAATGGGAGATTTGGTCAGGAAAATTCATAGATCCTTGCCATCCTCATGGACTCCAAAAGTAATGGCCATTGAGGAAGCCATGATCTGAAGAGAATGTCTCTAAAAAGCTAGTTGGTTCACTCATGGCCCATGAGATAAACATGGAGAGATTAGGAGAATCCTCCAGTAGAAAGAAGCAGTCCAATGCACTCAAAGCTGATGAGGACTCATCTTAAGAATCTTTGACAACAATGAGGACAGCAAAGACAGTGATGAAGAAGCTATGCTGTCAAGAAGATTGCAAAGGATCTTGGCCAAGAAGAAAAAGTTCCAGTCCGGTAGAAGGTATTTCAAGAAAAATAAAGATTTCAAGAGACCAGACGGAAAAGATCAGAAGAGAAATGAGCCACTCTACTACGAGTGCAGGAAGCCAGGACACATGAAGGCTGAGTGTCCAAAGCTCAAGAAGCCAGAGTTTAGAAAGAAGGATAACTTTAAAAAGTTCAGAAAGTACAAGAAGAAAGCCATGGCAGCTGCATGGGAAAACAACAGTGACTCAGATAGTGAGTCATGCAGCAGTGATGAAGAAAAGCCAACCTGGCTTTTATGGCAAATACGAGGATAAGTTAACCCTAGAGCATCCAAATGGTACTTGGATAGTGGGTGCTCAAGACACATGTCAGGCAACCAGAAGTTATTTCTCCACCTTCAAGCTGAAGAAGGGACAGTCACCTATGGAGATAATGGGAAAGGCATAGTAGTAGGCAGCGGGTCTGTGAACAACAAAGAAAAACAGTCATTGAAGATGTATTATTGGTCAAAGGATTGAAGCACAATCTAATTAGCATTAGTCAGCTGTGCGACAGAGGCCATCAAATCAAGTTTCAAGAGTCTAGTGTAGCATACTGAAGGATGGAGAAATCATCTTTGAAGCTAATAGAGAAAAGAATTTGTATGTACTCTACCTTGAAGAACTCAAAGAGCAAAACGTCTGTCTGGCAGCCAGTAAAGTCAAGTCTACTGAATGTGGCACAGACGTCTTGGACATTGCAGCATAGATGGCATAAGAAAACTATTGAAGAAAAATCTTGTGGAAGGTCTACCAAAAGTCAGTGGAAAATTGGAAGGTGTTTGCAAACCTTGTGCTAAAGGAAAGCATACCAAGAGCTCCTTCAAGTCAAAAACCGTGGTAACCACCTCAAAACCCTTAGCTCCTACATATGGATCTATTTGGGCCAATGAGGACTACCAGTCTTGGAGGAAAGAACTTTGGATTTGTCATAGTTGATGACTACTCAAGATTTACATGGGTTTCATTCCTAGAGCATAAAGATGACACTTTCGATAACTTTGTCAACTTCAGCAAGAAAGTTCAGAAAGATCAAAAGTTCAGCATTGTGTCTATCCGATCAGATCATGGTGGTGAGTTTCAGAATGAAAAGTTTGCTAGATTCTATGAGAGTCAAGGAATTGAGCACAACTTCTCAGCGCCAAGAACACCACAGCAAAATGGCATTGCCGAGAGAAAGAATAGAACCCTACTAGATATGGCAAGAACTATGCTCTCAGAATATGATCTGCCAAGATATTTTTGGGCTGAAGCAGTTAACACAGCAAGCTATATTGTCAACCGAGCAATGATCAGACCAATCCTTAAGAAGACCTCTTATGAACTGTTCAAAGGGAAAAAGCCACAAATTAGTCATCTCAGAACCTTTGGATGTCCATGCTTCATTCACAACAATGAAAAAAGGGACATTGGTAAGTTGGATGCCAAATCAGATGAAGGCATCTTCATGGGGTACACTTCTAAACCCAAAGGCTATAGAGTGTTTAATAAACGTACTTTATTGATTGAACAGTCTGTGCACATTATCTTTGATGAAACTAACCCTTCCTTGAGAAAGGAAGCAGATAGTGATAATGATGATGCAGATGAATTGTCCAAGAAACTAAAAGACACATCAATCGAGGACAAGGATGATCCGCCTCTGGAAGAATTACAACAAGAAGAAATTTCTCATGAAACTCTTCAAAGGAATGGAGATACAAGAAAGATCACCCACCTGAAAACATCATTGGTGATCCATCTGCAGGGTAAGAACAAGAGGTAATGTGATCCCTTGTGATTACCTTGCATTTGTATCTCAAATAGAGCCTAAGACAGTCAATGAAGCACTTACTGATGAATCTTGGATAATGGCCATGCAAGATGAACTAAATCAGTTCAAGAGAAACCAAGTATGGTCACTTGTTCTTAGACCGTCAGATCATCCAGTTATTGGCACCAAATGGGTGTTCAGAAATAAACTAGATGAATCTGGTGCAATCTTAAGAAACAAGGCTAGACTGGTAGCTCAAGACTATTCTCAAGAGGAAGGCATAGATTTTGATGAAACCTATGCACCTGTAGCTAGACTTGAGGCCATTAGAATATTATTAGCTTACGCATCTGCTCTAAATTTAAAGGTATTTCAAATGGATGTTAAATCTGCCTTTTTAAATGGTTTTATAAAAGAAGAAGTTTATGTGGAACAACCGCCGGGTTTTGATGATATAGACTTTTCCGAATCATGTTTTTTAAATTACATAAGGCTTTGTATGGTTTAAAGCAAGCACCTAGAGCCTGGTATGAGAGGCTTAGCTCTTTTCTCTTAAAACATGATTTCAGTAGAGGTCAAGTAGATAGCACTCTTTTCATAAAACAAAAGTTAAACACATATTGTTGGTTCAAATTTATGTGGATGACATCATCTTTGGATCTACTGATGAATCCTGTGCAAGTATTTTGAAAAATTAATGCAGGAGAATTTGAGATGAGTATGATGGGGGAGCTCAACTACTTCCTTGGACTTCAAATCAACAAGGAAAGGAAGGAACTCACATCTGTTAAGCAAGTACACCAAAGAACTGTTGAAGAAGTTTGGATTTGATAACACCAAGCCACTGTCAACACCAATGAGTACATCAACCAGGATGGACAGTGACAAGGATGGTAAGAAAGTAGATCAAAAGATCTACAGAGGTATGATAGGTTCATTACTTTATTTAACCGCCAGTAGACCTGACATACTATTTAGTGTATGCATGTGTGCTAGATATCAAGCAGATCCTAGAGAGTCACATTTAATTTCTGTAAAAGAATTTTTCGTTATTTAGCCAGAACTCATGATTTAGGTTTATGGTATCCAAACTCTTGTGATGTAATTTAGTAGGATATTCTGATGCTGACTATGCTGGATGTAAGGTAGATAGAAAGAGCACCAGTGGTTGTTGTCAATTCTTGCAGGGTGTTTAGTATCATGGTCCTCAAAGAAACAAAATTCAGTAGCACTGTCTACAGCTGAGGCTGAGTATGTAGCTGCTGGAAGTTGTTGTACACAACTCTTATGGATAAAGCAACAACTTGAAGATTTTGACTCAAAATCAAGCAATTCCACTGCTATGCGACAACACCAGTGCTATCAACCTCACCAAAAATCCAATTCAGCATTCCAGGACTAAACACATTGAGGTAGATACCATTTTATTCGTGATCATGTAGCTAATGGCAATATTGAAATATCCTTTATTGATACAAATAATCAGTGAGCAGACATTTTCACAAAGGCCCTACCTGAAGAGATTTACATCTCTTAGAAGGAGTTAGGCATGTGTATTTTGTGAAAAGATCTTCTTTTAAAACTGATATAAAGAATTTCAGAATTTAAATAAGTTCTCTCTCTCTCTTTTGAAAAGTGAAAAGACTTCGAATACCTCTGTTTAAGCGCTCCTTTCATTTAAGCTAAAGTCGTTCGAGGGGTCAACCTCGTTTGTCGTTTTCTGTCGCCTCACCTTTTGGAGCATTTATTTTTTCCTTAAATCGATGCGATAACGATGCTCTTCTTCGTTCACCTATTTTCCCTCTTTCGTCCCGTCGCATGCCGATGCCCTAGCGAACTCTCACTCCATCCTCTGCAAGTCTGAAGCCTTCTTCCCCTTCCCGCGAAATTTCTTGAGGGTTCTTTTCGTCGCCCTTCCTCCACAACCCTTCAGAACTTTTCCCACCTGAATCCATGGCCGCACTAATATCGCCGGCAGTTTGGGTGGCTACAGCGCCGAATTTCTCACTCCTGAGCAGCAGGAGCGTTTCACCTTTGTGAAGACGAAGCTCTGTGGTCATAAAGAAGTAGACATTGAAGATCTGAAGAAGAATGGAATGAGCAGCATAGTCGAAAAGATCAACCAGATGCAGTGGAAGGGCGTTACCACTTCTCAGAGGTTAGTTATCCGGACTTGGTAAAGGCATTCTACGTTTGCTTAAGAACAGAGGCAAATGGGTCCCTTGTCTCTTCAGTAAAGGGCACCCTGATCAAAATAGACCCTGAGCTCCTAAGATGTTGTTTGAGGTGAACACATCAGGCTTTAGTGGGGTTCACACTGAGGACGCTCAAGAGAAGGGTTTGGGAATTGTAGGGCCGGGCTTCAAATTGAGGGAGGCAAACTTGATATAAATCAGCTGAATGCCTTCAATCGCCTCCTTCACTTCATTGTTTGTCAGATTTTGGCTCCCAGAAGTGCAACCTTCTCATCCTGCACTAAGGCCGATTCTGACCTAATGTTTGGGCCATTCAAAATAAGGAGATCAATGTGGCCGCAGTAATAATGGAAAGAATGAAATTTGCCAGAGAACAAATTTGGGACACCAAGAGCAAGCTGAATGGTCCTTGCCCTATGCCCATTTACTTACCAAGATTTTCAAACACTTCGGTGTTGATCTCTCTGGGGCAGTTGTAGAGAAAATGGGCCAAGCTATCAGGTCCAGAAATTTGAAGAAGAGTGGCTTCTCTGTAGTTAATGGGGTCTGGTCCAAGGCCTCAGTTGCTGAAGGCGAAGTTTGCATTGGCGATGCTTCAGGTGCTCACCCTCAGATGGAATCAGCTGTTTGAGATGCCAGAATTGCCAATGGAATCAGTTTCTGTTCCACTACTGTAGCAGCAGAGCAAGCAGGGCCATCTATGGCCGAAAACAGTCAGAGGTTGCAGCAGAAGAAGAAGAAGAAAGGATGTGTCAGCAGCAGCTCCAGAAATTCCAGAAGTGCCAGCTGGAGTTTTTGCTGAAAGGAGAATTGAGGATATTCTCCCAGAAGATATTATGCCAGTTACAGAGGAGACTGTGGCATCAGGCCACATTGTTGAAGAGGTCCCACTAGAGGAAGAGCACCCAATTCCTCAGGGTGACTCTGTGATGATGGATGCTCCTTGTCAGGGGAGTCAGTACCAGTTGAAGAGGATGCTCCTATTGAGGGGAGAATTACAAGAAAACCCTGTAGAAGCACCTCCAACCAGTGGTGATCAGGAGGAAATGCACAGAGATTCTCCAAACTTAGATGACAGAGAAGGGGAGACAGCTAGCTCCTCAAGTTCTGATGAAAATGATGATCAACCTCCTCCAGCCAAAGAGAGCAAGAAGAAAGACAAAGAGAATGCACCTGAAGTACCTCTCTTAGCTGACACACCTTTTGAAAGGCAGGTTAAACAGAAAACAATCATTAACTTGAAACCTGTGATTGAGAGGCTGGATGTGCAAGGTGAACTGCTATGTACACTTCAATCAGATGTGAATTCTATATTTCTGAGCCAGGCTTCAGCACGGAACGAGTTTGTTCAGATTCGCAATGCTATGAAGTGGTTCAATCAAGAGATGGGCACCATGAAGAACATGATCTCTGAAATCTTTAAAGCAGTTGGAGCTCAAGCTCCTTCTCCCCCAGCAGCAGCACCAGCAGAAGAACCAGCAGCAGCACCAGCAGAAAAACCAGCAGCAGCACCAGCAGAAGAACCAGCAGCAACACCAGCAGAAAAACCAGCAGCAGCACCAGCAGAAGAACCAGCAGCAGCACCAGCAGAAAAACCAGCAGCAGAACCAACAGCAGCAACCCCAGCAACAACAGCACCAACAGAAACAGCAACAGCAGCACCTGTAGAAGCAGCAAATGCAGTTCAGGCAGCAGCAGAGGCTGAAGTACCAGGGCCATCAGGGCCAGCTGTGATGGAATCAGGGCCATCAGGGCCAGAAGTGTTGGATTCTGTGCAATCTTTGCCTGAAGAAGTGGTCTCAGCCTTGCCCCCTGCTCCCACTTCCACCCACACTCCTCCATCTCCACCACAGCCTCCACAGCTCCACCTGCTCCACCTCCCTTCAAAAGACCTAGATCCAGACCTATTTCTTCCCCCACACCTTTTCCTAATACTTCATCTTCCCCTGCTTCCTCCACTTCTCATCTTCCTTCCTCTCCTAGCCTTGAGGCCCCTCCAGCATCCTCCGCTGGAGCCTCATCCTCTTCTGGTCCTTCTTCAGTACCAGAAGTAGGCATTTCTACCACTGATGATTTCCTTACCCTTCTGCACCTCCTCCTTTATTACTATTATTCCTAGGAATGCTCAAATCAACTCTCCTTTTCTTACAGAAATTAAGGATGAGTTTGAAGAAGCTATCCTTAGGTCTGTGTTAAAGGTAGGCGACCACATCTTCAAGACAGACTCCTCCAGTACTGTCTCCAAGAAAAGAAAACTCAATTCCCCCGACACTCCTCTCTACCCTCCTTTGTGGTTTTCTCTTACAGTGCCACACAAGCATACATCCCTGTACAAAGAGTATCTACAAAAGGTTGTCTTTGCCACCCTTGTCAACCTCCCTTTTCTCAACCTCTCTGACCACCTTGAAGTCATTCTTCCTTACACTCCTCTTTCCAAAATCGAAAAATCCAAAATCTTTTCCTCTGCCCATTCCAAGACTGAGGAGCAATGGGCTAGATCTCAAAAAGATCTTTACAATCGCTTTCTTCAGGCTAAGGCAGCCAGATTTCTCCCAGGGATCACTCTTTGACCCTTTCTGAGTGGTTTAAATTTCATCACCAGAACACCTGGGCTTCTTTCATCCAGAAGGAAATCAAGATGATCAGACACTTTCAGATGTTCAATAACTACAGGTATCTCAACAGATTACCTGAAGTTCAGTTAAGCCAATTCAGGCGAGCCATAAAGGTCCTCTCCAGCTCTGGGCAATCTGAAGAAGTGAGAGTGGATTTTGCCACACTCCATTTGCCTGAAGAGATCCTCTTGCCTCAGATTCACTTCCTGATCATGGAATCTTCTGTTGGATCCATTATCTTTGAACGTTTTGCAAGGGTCATGGGCAGAATCAAAATTCAGAAAACTCTCCAAGTTGGTTTTCCCAGATTTTTATTCCGGGAATATCACAGAGGGTTTGTGACATCTGAAGTTCTTGCTCCTATCCTCTCAGAATGTGAAAGGCTAAACTCCTCAGAATGGTCTGAATTGTATTCGTTGTCTGCTCAGCAGTTAGCTCATCTCAATGCTGCTCAGGCCAGGGAAGAAAAAGCCCCTGTCTCTCCTGCCACCTTCTTGGACATGAACTCCATCCATCTTGTACTTGATCCCTACAAACTATGGGCTGAAAGATACAAGGTGTTTGTAGCTCTACGCCAAGTCCTCAAGGAGAAACAGATTTTCTACCCAGTTACCATGAATCAATTCCTTGCCTATGCAAGCTTTGGAAAAACCTCCTTCATCCGGTGCTCCATGGATGCTGATGAGTATGCCAACTTTCTCTCCAAGCAGCGCACCATCTACCTGTCTCGGATGGCTTCTACCATGGGACCAACTTTCTTTATCTGATGGAGCTTTTAGGCAATTTTTTGATAGGCAGGAAGAGCAGGCCTGGGAAGCCATTTTCATTTTGCCTCTCTTCTCTCTCTCCTGCATATTATTTGCCTGTACCTCCTCAAGCTTAATGAAAAGATTGTGTTCCTTCTCCTCATTGTCTCTTATTCTTTGTCTCAGTCCTAATTCTTTTTGCTTAATGACAAAAAGGGGGAGAAAATACATACATATGTCTGAAACATCTTTGAAACATATTTTCAGTCTTTTATTTCTGCTTACTGTTAAGTATTGTTAAAATATTGATTAAGTTTTGTCATCACCAAAAAGGGGAAGATTGATGAACAGTCCATCCCCTCGTAATTTTAAATCCATTACATACTTATTTTGGTGATAAACAAAACTCTGTCAAAAGTTTTCTAACTACATTTCACTTAGCCTTAAGCACAGGAAATCTTCAAAGAAAATCAAGCACTTATGATAAGTACATATATGCATTGATTCCAGTAAAGATGTAACGACTTCTTTGTAAGTTCTAAAGTTAAAACAAGTCGATGTCATAATGACTTCTTTAGAACTCGTAACGACCTGCCAGTCATAACGACTTCATAAGACATCGTAACGATTTCTTTAGAAAGCATAACGACTTGCCAGTCATAACGACTTCATAAGTCATCGTAACGACTCCTTTAGAACTCGTAACGACTTGTCAGTCATAACGATTTCATAAGTCATCGTAACGATTTCTTTAGAACTCGTAACGACTTGCTCGTCATAATGATTTCTTTAGAAAGCATAACGACTTGCCAGTCATAACGACTTCATAAGTCATCGTAACGACTTCTTTAGAACTCGTAACGACTTGCCAGTCATAACGATTTCATAAGTCATCATAACAATTTCTTTAGAACTCGTAACGACTTGCTCGTCATAACGATTTCCTTAGAAAGCACAACGACTTGCTTGTGGTAACGATTTCATAAGCTACCGTAACGACTTCTTTAGAACTCACAACGATTTGCTTACCGTAACGACTTCTTTAGAACTCACAACGATTTGCTTATTGTAACGACTTCTTTAGAACTCGCAACGACTTGCCTGTCATAACGATTTCGTAAGTTATCATAACGACTTCTTCTGAATCTATAACGATGTGTTATGATTCATAACGACTCTCTTAGACTATCATGATCTCATAACGATTTCATAAGTCATGTTTCCATCAAATAAATATTTTCTTTGATTTGAAATACGATGAATAGTCAAAGTCGTATCTCACATGTTTGACTGCTATGCATTTAATGAAGATTGAACGTATCTCTGCATGCACGCAGAACATATCTTCCATTATTGTGTATTCTCTGCATGTATCCTTTTAGAACGATAAATTGTCACTACTATATCTGTGTTTACTTGCTCTAACGTTGACTGACATCTGGAGATAGTGTTAGCTGTCTACCATTAAAGCACAACTTTTGCAGAACCTTGAAGTTGTACCATCTTACAACGTTGGACATAGAAAGAACTACAAGTCACCACAGAAGATCTCATCACTTTGCGTGCTCTAAAGAACAAAAGACTGTTAACTGAAAGCTTCCACAAATCCTTCAGTCTAACGTTCACCAAAGCTGTGAGACAACGGCTATCTCATCGTCTACATTCAAGACAGAAGATTTGAAGATATATTAATATATAGCGATCAAGAAAGAAAAAAACAACTCTGCAGTCTTTGAAGTCTTCACAAGAATTCTAGAGCCAGCTTTGTCATTCCATTCTGCCTTGGCTCTTAGCTCCCTGTGTTGTGAGAAAATTCAGAAGAGAGCTAGAATAGTTCTGAGAGAGAGCACCTGTGTAGATCTTTAACTCTCAGTGCTTGTAGCTTCAGATCGAGTTCTGTTAAGCTTGATCTAGGGGCTAGTCAATCCTTTTTCAGATTCACTTGTTTGTTTCCCTTCGGGTGTGAAGAAAGACCTGGTGGTTTCCAGGGTGGTGTTTTTTCTTTCCCTTCAGGAGTGAAGGAAGACCTGGTGGTACCAGGGTGTTGTGTTCCCTTCAAGTGTGAAGGAAGACCAGCTGAGCTGGGTGGTTGTTTCGTCCATAGGGGGACTGTACCCTAGATAGTGGAATCCTGAGGTTTGCTCAGGGACTGGACGTAGGACTCCTAAGGAGAGGAGATCCGAACCAGGAAAAATCTGTGTGTTGTGTGATTGTCTTCTTTGTGTGATTGTTCTTTTTACTAACCATTACTAATCTCTTCCAAGAACGTTTTTTTTTGTGTTTATTTAAGTTCAGGTTTTAACTAAGTAAATATTTTTTAAAGACTCATTCACCCCCCCTCTGGGTTCGCCAACCGGGTAACAGATATCGAACTCCATAAGGAGTAGGGCCCACTTTCCCATCCTCCCTGACAACACAGGTTGGGTGAGGAGTGCTTTTAGCAGGTCCATCCTCGAGATGAGGCTGACTTGATGGGCCAATAGATAATGCAGTAATTTTTTGACGGCGAATATCAGCGCCAGACATACTTTCTCCACGGGGGAGTAGCGGTGCTCCGGGCCCACCAACATTCTGTTGAGGTAGTATAACAGCTGCTCTTTGCCTTCCTCATTTGTCTATGCCAAAAGTGCTCTCAGCGACGTTTCCATGGCCGCAATATAAAGGATAAGCGGCTTTCCTTTGACCGGGGCTCCCAACACAGGAGGAGTAAGGAGGTACTCTTTGATTTCTTCAAAGGTATCCTGGCACTCTCAGTCCCATATGAATGGGGCTCCTTTCTTCATCAATTTGTTGAAGGGAGCGCATCTGCCCGAGAGATTGGAGATGAACCGCCTTATATAGGCCAGCCTTCCTTGGAGTGATTTCAACTCCGTCAAGGTTTTCGGCGGCGGCAATTCCCTAATCGCCTTGATTTTGACGGGATCAATTTTTATCCCGCGGTATTTGACAATGAAGCCGAGGAATTTGCTGCTCGAAACGCCGAAGGCACACTTCATTGGGTTCATCTTCAGTTAGTGTTGGTGAAGTCTTTCGAAGACCTGGCGTAAATCGCCTAGATGGTCTCCTCGCCTCTTGGTCTTGACGACTAAGTCATCAACGTAGCACTCGACCGAGATGTGGAGCATTTCGCCAAAGATCTTAGTTATGGCCCTTTGATAGGTGGCTCCAGCATTCTTCAAGCCGAAGGGCATTCTTTTGTAGTTGAAGATCCCTTTGGGGGACCTAAATGTTGTATGATCCTTATCTTTGGGAGCCATACGAATTTGATTGTAGCCCGACGACCCGTCCATAAAAGACAGTGCTTCGTGCCCGGTGGTCATATCGACCATTGTTTCGGTGATCGAGACCGGGAAGTCGTCCTTCGGGCATGCTTTATTCAAGTCCCTGTAATCGATACAGATCCGGACTTGGCCATTCTTCTTTTTCACCGGCATTATGTTAGCCAGCCAAGTTGGGTAGATGCAGGGCTCGGTGAAGTTGACTTCGAGGAGTTTGTCCACCTCGCCATTTACTTTTAGCTCCAGCTCGTGGCGCATACGCCTTTGGGCCTGTTTGAACGACTTTATTGTGGGGAGTATAGACAGCTCGTGTTCGGCCACAAAAGGATCCAGGCCTGGCATTTCTTTATATATCCACGCGAAACAGTCTTTGAACTCTAGCAAGAATTGTTGATATGACTATCTCTCCTCTTCATTAAGGAGAGCGCTGACGAAGATTAGTCGGGGTTCTTCTGGTCCCCCAAGGTTGAGCTCGACCAGTTCATCCACAGTAGCTTGCCCGTCATCTTCAAGTTCGCGGGGCGTCGGCTGTAGATCGATGAAATCCTTTTCATCATCGGAGTCGGCGACGTGGACGTCATAGTATTTGAAGCCCTCCTCGGCAACCGGCCAAAATTGTTGTTCCTCATATTGAGGTGCTTCTTGACGTGGTGCCTCATTTGTGAGGACGGGCATGGCTTCTCCTTCCTGCGGCTTTGTCATGGAGGCAGGAGGTTGTCCGCTAGCATGGCGGCGATCGGGTAAAGGCACAAACCCAACGGTGTTAACCGTGTAGTAGGCCTCGCAGTCCGTCCCTCGATCATAGCCCAGCCCCCTTGTGTCTTTTATACAATTGGGGGGTTGCCCTCGGAGTTGCTTCGGGTACCACAGCTGGTGGAAATAGTCCCGCCGAGAGGAATCCTGCATTTGCACGATCTTCTGCTTCTGGCATAACTTCTTAATGTGCCCGGACATATCGTCCATTTCTTGAACGGGCTCAAGGGCAACTTGAGTTATTTGACTCCAGCCGAAGTCGTCTTTAAGGGGCCCATATGGGAGCAGGTCCCCCTTATAGAAGATGATTGGCTTCGGCGTCTCCCCTTTCTCGAGACTATCCCTTCTGTAAGGGTGACGATGAACGTTTTCAGCCGTTCCACCCTGTGCTCCTCCCTATGAAAGGGCAGCTGCATGTATGCCAGAGGAAAGGAGATGCTTTGATTGATGGCCTCACCGATGGCGTTGCTTCATAATTGATTTCCCGCCTTTCCGGGCAGCTTGGCCCAGGCTCGGTGGACTCGACAAGGCGACCAAGTCGGTGGATTTCGAGGAGATCTTTATTGACAGTGAAAAGCTCCTCCTCGTCCTCGTCTTGTTTTTCTTGGCTTGTACCGGCATTTTGCTTTCCCTTGCCTTTTAATGCAGTCGACGACTCGCCGAGGGGCTCGCCAAAATGTAACTGGGCATCCGCCAGATTACATTCATTTGGGCGGAAAGGGGCCCGGTCGGCGAAGACAATGTGTTGCTCTCCCTCCTTGACATATTTTATGCACTAGTGGAGAGTTGAGGGGATGACCCAATTTTCATGCAGTCAGGGTCTTCCCAGGAGAGCTTTGTATGATGTATTTGCATTGATGATGTAGAACACGACCTTGGTGGTGAAGCCGTCCATGACCAACTGCACTTCCATCTTTCCCAAGGCGTTTTCGGAGTTTTGATTGAACCCGGCGATTCTAACATCATTCACCCTCTACAAGTAGGGCATGAGATATAAAGACTTGAAAGTCTTGAGGGGCATGATATTGACAGATGCCCCAGGGTCAACCAAGATTCGGTTGAGCTCGTGCCCGTTGACTTTTCCTTGCATGTACAAAGGGCGATTGTGGTACAACGAGGGCAGCAACATATCTTTGTCAGAGAATGTCACCTCCACTGCCAATGCCTCCAGGGCTTGAGTTTGGAGTTCGGTCACATGGGTTTCATAGACCTCGGGCTCTTGCAATATTTTGATGAGAGCCGCTCTCAACTCCTTGCTCCAGGCGATGGCGTCCCATATGGTGACATTGGCGGGAAACCGCTTCATGTGTTGTATGATTTTGCGGTCGGCCCGAGCACGAACTTGATCTAATGGCAGGACCATGTCTGCCAAAGATTCTGACGGCTGCCCGGCTTTGTCGCTTTGCCTTGCCCTTGACTGTTCATCTGGCCTTTCGTTGAATAAGGGGGCCAAGAGACCCTCCTCTGGGGCGGAAGTTTCATCTTTGTCCTTTCTGGGCGGATCGGGTCAGTCAGCCTACTCGACGGCCCTTTTGTAGGGGAGTTCGCTTGTGATCTCCTCCTGCTCTTCTTCTTCTTTGTCAGAGGGGTCGAAGACGAAGGAATTCACCCGCACCTCCACTTCGGGGACAGGCTGAAGCTTTGCACCCCGAAGGACTATGATTTTGTCGAGGTTGGGCGAGCTTGGCTTCTCGCCGGGGGACAGGGTCAAGGATGAGGGTGTCGGTTTCGGTTTCGGTTTCGGCCCGTTTCGTTTCGGGTTTCGGCCCGGTTTCGGTTTCGGTTTCGGACGAAACCGTCTGAAACCTATAAAGTTGACAAAAAATGTAAAAAAACTCAAATAAATCTGTAAAAATATAAAAATTCATCACAACACAAAAAGAACCAGTGGACATGCATATAAGATTGAAAAAAATTGGATTAAGTGACAGATATATGTGGGTGACATGTTAATGGAATATTCGATGCATATTAAAGAGTTAAACAATAAACATGGAGTGATGTTGTCGTCTTGCACTATTATAAATATTACAATAAATTAGATTAAGTAGAATCACATAAAAGACTGCTTGGAACCTAAAACAATCAAACATATCACTTATTGTTCAATGTGGAGCTCGAACTCTCAAATGTGCGCCTTCGCACGCGGATCGACCTACGCGGTCAGGTCGCGGGAAACACATACAGCGAAGCGAACACCTACAGCGGCGGCGGGAAGAGCGTCTCCGGCAGTGCGTCCCCCTCCCCCCTTGCGCCCCTGCCTCTCCTCCCACCTCCAGCAGAAAAAATCCCCCCCCAAGAAAGCCGAAACCACCCCCTTGCGGCCCTGCGGCATTGTCCACCCCCCTTCTGCCTCAGATCTCAGATCTGAGGGGGTCACGGGACGCGAACTCCCTTTTCAGGGGTTCGCATCGGGTTTCGCCTGGTGTCGCCGGTTTCGGGCCGACACCGTGTGGTGTCGGTTTCGGTTTCGCCCGAAACCATTAAGTCTCGACCGGAACAGTGTTCCGGTCCAGTTTCGTGTCGCCCAAGGCCGAAACCGACAACGTTTCGCCATGTCGGTTTCGTTTCGGGCGAAACCTACAACCATGGACAGGGTAGACTTCTTTCTTCATCCACGACATTTTCCTCTGCCGCTGTTGCGGCGCTGATATGTCACCACAGTAGTTTTGCCGGCTGGTGGCTGCAAGCTTGCCGGGGGCAGTATTGACATTATATTGCAAGAAAAGTTCTTCAGCATTTCTTCCAACTTCTCGATGGTGATTTCATCCTCCTTATAGAAGATGGCCAATTCCTCGGGCAGAGGCAGCTTCTCGCCTTCTTGCGCCCACTGGAGCATTTGATGGAGCCAACTTTTGAGCCTCATTTTGCGCTCTATCTCTTCCCAAAGGATGTATTTGTCCAAAGGGACTCCCCTGGTGGGCTTGGAGGGAATATATTCCTCCAGCTCATCAATAAGCTTTTGCAATTTCTGGAGTGGGGTCAACTCCAGTGGGGCCATCATTACCGCCGCTTGTTCAGCTTGTTTCCTCAGGCGTCTTTTCATATTCTTTTGCCTGTTCTTCTCTTGTTTCTTTGCCTGTGCCATTTCGAGTGGCGACAGCTCCTTTGCTTGTACAGCTGATCGAGAGGTATTCTCTTGGCCGAGGCGATTATGCAACCCTCCCCTTTTAGGGAATGTCAGAGGAAAGCGCATCCTGGGGGCCACTGTGGTCCAGCCGGCTTCATCTAGTTGGTGCTGAAAGGTGGAGTTAATTGCCTGCTCAATTATCTCGGGCGGCAATTCTTGGAATTCGGCCATATAGAGGCATGGCTCTTGACAGCTGGCTCCATCACTGGCATTTTGCCCCTGCGGTTTTCATATTGCCCCCTGGGAGGTTGTGAGGACTCTGGCTGGGTCCCGGTCCCGCTGCTTTGTTTGGAGGCGGGCCGAGAACGCCCATGCCGGGCACGGCCCTCGTGGTTGTACACCAGGCTAGGCTCCTCATTTAGAAATAGATCTTCGGGGTGCTGCCCCGAGCTCCTACCTCCTGAAGTTTGCTCATGAGGAGATGCGACTTGATGTCGTCGAGGCCCCTTCTTTTGTCGAGGAGGTTGCCGCCGAACTTCTTCTGTCGGGCCTTCAGTATCAGCTGGAGACCTCGTCGGCAGTATAAGCCACCCCTATTCGTCAACTTCAGGGGCCTTAAGATTTGCAAAGTACATATAGTCACTTTGCTCAAATTCCTGTTGGGCTGCTTCCCTGGCCTTTTTTACAACCATGGAATTGCCTTCAAAGTCGATCTTTCCCTTTTGTATGAGGGTTTCGATCCAATCTCGGACAATCGGACACCTGTCTGTGGGGTGCAACAGCATGGTATGGTATCGGCAATACATAGGATGGTTTATCTCCTCCTCAGTGTATGTCGGTGGCGGATCATGCGCCATTACGTAGCCTCCTCTCAGCAGATTATCAAAAATCTTCCCCATATTCCCTATTGCAAAGGGATTCTAGTGGGAGATTCGCCACCTTGGATACCATAGGGTGGGGGCTCCGCTGGAGGAGCCAGCTTCCACCATTTCCGACTCCGAGAATATAAACGCCGCCAATGCATAGACTTCGGGCCGGTGGATGACGTTGACCAAATGCGTGACAATGTCAACTGAGTGGTTCGCCCATTCGCGAACATGAGGCTGCGGCGGATCGACGCGGGCGTTGCCTAGGTCGATGACCCTTTGGTTGATCCATGCTTCAACCTTGTCTTTGAAGACATGGCAGTCCTCCAGATCATGTCCCGCGACTTGATGATATATGTAATAATTCGCCGGGATGCCTGTTGGCGGCTGGCAGCCTAATAGCCCTCCCTGTAAGAAGGGAAGAGCGCCAGTGTCCGATGGCGCGGGAAAGAATATAACCTTTCAGCGGCCTCATCATCAGATGGGCTTGAAGACTCCTCCGAGAGGCATCCCCCGCACGGGGGACGAGTCGGGGGCGCAGACGTGGCCGCAGGCGCCGAGAGTCTTTGATGGAGAGCAGTCAGGCGCTCATCCATGCTTCTCAAGTATATCAGCGCTTTGCGCTGACCGTGTCGCAGTGATTGAACCTGCCTTTCAAGGCTTTGCACTACTTCTGACAACGATCTCTGTCCGAGGGCTGAGAAGTGATGACTCTCGTGCCCGTTTGTGGACTGAGAATCCCGTGGATTTGCCTCGGGATCCTCCGGACCGGGGATTGGCGCGTTGATATGAATCACATTAGCTGATTGCTTTGATTGATCCCAAGCATGGGGCTGTGGAGGGTCCACCAGGTTGCCTTGCATTGCGATGAGGCGGCTCTAGATCAACTTCTGCACTTCATTTTTGAAGGCGTAGCAATTTTCGATGGAGTGCCCCAGCATGCGGTGATAGAGGCAATAGTTTGGCTCATTCACCCTATCCACTTCGTCCGGTCTCTTCGGCCCTAGGAGTGTGATCAGGTCATTCTCCAGGCAAAGCTTGAAAAGCTTCCTTGTATGCTCCTTTTTGAAGGAGTAGGGTGTTCATACGCTCGGGCAATGATGTCGAAGGCGGCCTTCCTTCCGCCTTCTTGCTTGGAGCACTAGAGAGCACGACCTTCTTTCCCTAGCTTTTCGCAGTGAAGTCCACAGTATTGACTTCTTTGCCAGAGGCGGCTGAAATAAGTGAAAAGCTGCTAGGCACAAATATCAAGGGCTTCGACCAGCTCAATTCGGTTGTTGTGGAGATCGAAATGTTCTTCGCCGACAACCCAGTGCTGCCCCGCCGACAGATGGTTATAGCATCTTCCTGCGTCGGGGGGTTATCGCACCTCATGCTGAAGTCAAGCCACCGCTTGATAAAGTCGAGTGTCGTTTCCCTTTTTCTTTGCTTGAGGGAGCATAGCTCTGCTAGCGACACCTTTCTCTCGGCCGTCTAGAAGCGGTCGACAAATTTCTTTTGGAGATCGGCCCAATCGACAATGGAGTTGGGCCTCAACCTCGAGTAACACTGGAAGGCAGTACCCGTCAAGGAGGTTGCAAAGTAACGAAGGAGATAGGATTCATTAAATGCCAAATCTCCCATTGCTGTTCTGTAATAGGCCAGGTGCTTATCTGGCGAGCCTTGCCCATCAAACTTCTGCAACTTTGGTGCCTTGGGACAGTCTGGTGGCAGCTTCTTGAACTGATGGTGGACGGGATATGGCACACTGTATAGGTCCACAGTGGTGGTACCCTCGCCTCGCTGAGCGAAGCGGTCATCCACGATCTTTTCGAACATCCGTCGCTGGGCCACAATGTCTTCAGCTGCGGAGGCCTGGGAATTTATGCCCTAGTTTGGCTATTGAGCCGAATCGACGGTGTAGTCGTTGGCCGCAGCTACTTGCTGGTTGACATCGGGCAGGTCGCCTTGTTGATGTCTTCTCCGAGCATTTTGGTTTGCCATCGGCACCATGCGACGCGTCGCGTTTGCCCCTGCTTGCTGCCCCCTCTCTATCATGAGGTTAGCCATTTCAGCCTGCCAGCACTATATGATTTCATACTTGGCGTCGTCGATCATCGCCTGAAAAGCAGCTCTGGTTGGCGGCATGAGGAATACTTCGAGTTGTCCTCCGTTAACCGAGGGCCGTTGATCCCCGGGATGGAGGCTTGCAACCTCATCTTCTTCCGCTCATTCAAGGTATTCCTGGATTTGGCCCGGGAGTGACCTTTGATCACGCTCAAGTGGTGGTTCAATGACTAGCCCTTGATTCGAGGGTCCAGCCTGACCGCTTTGCTGTCCTTGAGGGGGCCTTCTGGCAGCATTCCGGGTATACTGGAAGATAGCATCGCCTCCCCGGCCGGGTTCATCTACCCTGGCCACATCGGCAGGGACGCCGGATGGCTCAGCCACGTCCCTGCCGGAAGCGTAGCAGGTGAAGATCTTCATTCCTCCACCTTCTTCCAGAGTCCGCAGCACTCTTCGCTTTTTGGCCTTTTGTGTGCCTGGGCGAAGTGCTGCCCCCAGCCTGCTGAAGACTGAGGTGCTCAATCTTTCGAAGACTGAGACTCGAGGTGCAGAGCTTCAATGCTATTTGCATCTCCCCCTAAAGCAGGTTCCGCTTGGGAGGAGATGAAGTTGGGCTTCCGATAGACGCCCCTCCTTTTATGTCCGCGAGGACGATGAGGTTCGGGGTCCCGAGCTTTTTCTCGCTCGGACGTTGATTTCTTCAGGTCTTCGGTGGGTTGGCCCGCCCTTCCCTGCTTGATTTGGCGGGCCTCCTGCTTGGTGACCCATATTTGCCTCATTTTGCGATGTTGCTGGGGTGCCGAGATGGACGCCTACCCCAATCGGGATCCTTTTAGGGATTCCTGCTTGTCATGCCGCATCCCCTGGAGGGGAGCAAATTTGTTGGAGGTTGCCATTGTGGGGACGCATCTGTCCCGCGGCATGATCGGCTCGCCTCCATCAAGCCTGATGCGTACGTCTCCGACGAGAACGGTCTTGCGGGAGTTGGAGACGATCGCCCGGGACTTGCTGCCCTTGCGGCCCTGGCGTTGTCCCCGTCTTCTAGGGATTACGACGTAGGAAATTGTATTTACCGAGAAGACTCGGCCTTGATTTGGGCGGGGCTTGATGCCCCTGGTTGCTGCCTTCGATGTCGCCACCGGCGTTGCTTGAGCGGCGGGGACCCACCCCTAGGAAGTAGGGGGATCCCACGACAGCAGGGAAGTCGCCAAATACCACCGGGGTGGTAAGGTAGCCACATTTGGCGTGGCTGGCGACGACGAGCGGACCGTATGTGACCGCTGCCATTTGCTTGATTTGAGGTTGCAGGCGGAGACGGGCTTTTCACGCCGGCTTCAGCTCCTTTTGTACCTGCCATGTGGATATTAGTCATCTTATATCCTATATCGGCATAAGGTCTTTTTACGTATACATGGAAGGCAGGAACAGTCCCACCGGGCGTGCCAGACTATGGAACGCGGAAGGAGATTTCTCCTTTTTAAGTACCCCCCATCTCCGAGAGGGAGAATCAGGTTTTTAGGTTTCGATGTAATACAGACGCGTGTACATCTTATGCGTGGGCGTGCCAGACTGTTTGCAATAAATAGACAGATTTTTTTATGTATGAGGTGCATTGGGTATAAACCCTGAGCCCTCGAGTATTTTTTATTTTTTTTTCCGCGCGTGTCCGTTTTTCAGCGATTAGGGTGGTCGTGTACTGGACCATTCCCACCGGCCGGAGTCGGTGTTTCATTTACATCGGGTAAAAACCTGAATACCTTCGATACGATACGTTTGTTAAAAGACCTTTGCCGAAATTTAGGGAATTTAGATGACAATTAAATTCTACAAATATCCTCAAATATTTTGTATTTATGACATTTGCATATATGTCCTCAATGGGGTGTATGTGCCTCCATTGGGCGTTTACATAAACATGCCTTCACATACGAGTTATTTTAAAACACGAAAGGACTTAAATACAAAATTCCAAGTCTTTTTATATAGACCTGCAACGTCTTCTCTCCACGTCACGAGGCACGGACGGAGCACGGGGGGCCCAGCGCGCACGTGCGGACAACGGAGCTCGAAGAGAGAGGTATTTCTCCTCCCCTAGAACTGAGCACAAACACTTTTTGGGGTTGCACAAGCCCAAGTGTGTAGGGTCTCCCTTTGTAGGTTCTCCCACTTCTTTCAAAACTTTTTGTGTCTGTCCATCTGTAGAACTTCAAGGCCCTACCCCCCCTATTTATAGGGGTTTGGAGAGCCGCTGTGAGGGGTACAGCGGCTCCTTTAAGGATGGCGCACAAACCCCCCCGCTGGGGGGCGCGCTGCAGCCTGGCCATGGCCGGCGGACCACCCCGCTGGGGGTGGCCACGCACGCGGCACCCGCTGGGGGTGGCCGCGCACGCGGCACCCTACAGGGGGTGCCCGCGCGGGGCCACACCCCCGCAGGGGTGTCCGCACAGTGCGCACCCCCGCGGGGGTGTGGCTTTTGGCGCCGAGACACCCCCGCAAAGGGTGGTCCGCATAAAACCACCCCGCGGGGGGTGGCTTCTGCGCAGGCAGACCCCGTGGGGGGTGCCCAAGCCGTACAGGCTATAAAGGTGGGCCCCCAGGGTCTTCCTCAGCCTATTTGACTGCCCGTTGACACGCGTTTAATGCCCATTTGTAGCCGTTTGACATGTGTTTGTCTCCGTTTTCGAACGTCGAGGCCATTTTGCCCACCCAAACACGTGCACGCTCTTGGACGCACCTTCAGACGTTGACTTTGCCCACCAGAGGATATATATTCCGCCCTAACGGATCTTCGAACGTCACATTTAATTCATCATCCGAATTAAATCGGATTTAAAATATGAAATCGAACCCGTTTATCTCAGGTGTTCGAGTGGGAGACGGGACTTTTCTTCCCAAAGCTCCGTACTTTTCTAGGAGGATTTATTACCCGGGCTTTGTTTAAATCCTGATATTTTTCCGAGGTCAACAGGGGATTACTTCACTCGGCCCCCTGTCACACAACAATATGGAAGGCAAAATAAGAGACCCACAGGTGTGCAAATAGAGGAGGTGGACCCTTATGTATATCCTAGGGAGCATGGCAAGCAGACTAGGATTGAGGATGCATACAACCAACAGGGGACGAAATACAAAGTGGGTCGAGCAGTTGTAAAGTGGTGGCACCATGCAGGGTTATCATTCAATGCAGCGAATAGTTCTTATTACAAAACCGCGATACAGGAGGTTCAACTTACCTAATTCCCTCAGCTTACCTAACTACGTTTGATCCCCTCCACTTACCTTATTTACCTGAACATCATTTACTTAAGCTATTATATGTAAATAAGGAAGCACCCCCATTTGAATCCAATAAAAATATCAGAAAAATCATCTCTCTTATAAATAAAAAGTCAACTCTCCCATCCAAGAAGAAAATCGCGATTTCGATGGTTCCATCAAATAGCGACTTTCTAATCTTTCATAATTTGACATATATAAAAAATTCATAATTCAAATAAACCCAATAGAATACTAAAAGTCTAAAGTCTGGTAAAAAAAGTCAAACGTGTATATGACTTCTCCAAGGGAGTCACTCTCTTACTAACAGTACTTAGTTTGCTTGAGACCTCTCAAGATTTGGTCAACCTAAGCTATCATCACCTAAACTCATGAGAATTTTCACTTTCTAATTGAAAAGAAACTAGAAAGTGAATTCTCATGAGTTTGAGTGATGATAGTATAGGTTTGACCAAATCTTGAGAGGTCTCAAGCAGACTAATGTTGTCAGTAGGAGAGTGGCTCCTTTGGAGAAGTCATATACACGTTTGACTTTTTTTACCGAACTTCAGATTTTTTGTATTCTATTGGGCTTATTTGAATTATGAAATTTTTAGATATGTCAAATTATGAAAGATTAGAAAGTCGTTATTTTGATGGAACTACCAAATCGCGATTTTCTTCTTGGATGGGAGAATTGACTTTTTATTTGTAAGAGATATGACTTTTATGATATTTTTATTAGATTCAAATGGGGGTACTTCCTTATTTACATGTAATATCTTACATAAATGAAACTACAAATATAACATTTACTTAAATGATGTTCAGGTAAATAAGGTATCATAATTATCGTTGCTCTATATTGTAATATGAACATATGTGCAACTAGACTATGGATATACCCAAAATGTTCAATTATTATATGTTTTTTAAGAATTTTCTCTAATTTTTCCTGATTTTTTTCTTCATTTTCACATTTTTTTCTTTATTTTTAAACGAAATCGGGCGAATCCTACAATCCGACCCGATTTAGATCGGGGTCGACTGGGTCCGATCCAACACCCCGATCCGACTTTGCCATCCATTGGTATGACAGTAATTTAACCAGACCCATGGGCTTAGTATGGGCATTGGGCTGGGGTAGGAGGTTTTGAAGTATCCAACAAACTTCGAGAGCACTAAGACAACATTTGGAAGGTTTGACAATTGATCAGACATGTTACAAACACATTTGTTGCAACAGGGGGTTGTATGTAATTTGCCACATAAACACGGAAATGATGAACAGGGATGACAATATTTCATTGTATTCATCATTTGTATATATACAAATAGCGGTCGACAAATTGTTGTTCGTATGGGATGGGTTCCATACTAACACGGAGTACAAGGGCATAGCCACAATTTGTAAAAATTGTAGGGTATAACTACAATTTGCAGGACTGGAAATGATCGATCTATGAGGAGGGGCATTTTCGTAACTTCTGAGAGTTACACATAAGCCACCATCCATTAGACACACAGACGATATATCGCGTGGGATTATGAGAGTATATGTGCAAAGCCGAAGGGATTTTGGTAAATCCATACCCCTGTTGGACTTGCACAACCCGCCCAATGCACGAGCATGAGCCACAGACCACGAACCACAAGCCGCGGACCACGAACCACGAATGCACTAAATGCCACTTAGTGCTCTTCCAAAAACTCCTCTTCAATCCCCCCTTTTTGATGTGAACCCGCTAGGCCCCCAAAAGGGAGTAGCGGGTTTGACTGGCCTCCTTGGAGGCCGGTTGGACCCACTGGGGTTCGGCGGGGTCAACCCTACATTGAAATGGGCCTCCCAAGTCCGCACGACCCATCCAAGGGCCTATTGGACCTGATTAGGGTCAACCCTGCATTGAAATGGTCCTCCTCCATAAAAGCCCCTCAGGAGGGCCAGAACAATGCGCTCCCCCCCCCAGACCCGTGCTCTCGTCGCAGCCCGCTCGGAGTGCGTGTTCGAAGGTTGGTGGTCTTCTGAGCATCGTCAGGGGATTTTGCACTCACCCGACTTGCGTCGTATGCATCTTCTCCCTTTTCGAGTACGTAATTGACGAGAGCTTAGGCCATGAACATGTTAAATTGGGGCCATAGCCCGGGATGTTGAAGTTTTTATACGGGATTAGGATTTTAGCCCTAATGCCATGTTTCGCTCGCCCCGAGACAATATATGTTGTAATGATACAACATGGAGCGACAATTTTAGCCATGCACCGACGGTCATGCAATTTCGGATTTGAATCGACGCGATGTAGTCGATGTCCGATACATATCTCGATTGATCTAAGAAAAATTATGCCACAGGCTGTTCATCAAGGCCAAGGGCGAGGAAAGCTGCCTGTGCACTTCACATACACCCATGGAGCTTTAATTGATGCTTGTGTGTTGTCCTTGCATATTTTGACAAACACATTTGCACTTTGATTTGTTTGCAGGGTTGACCTGATGGCTCGTAGCAGCATGGATGGAATCGCCCTATAGCGATCTGATTTAGGGGGGTAAATGTCGACCCACCCACGATGTAAGGTGGAATCGGGTGGATAGAGTAGAATCGGACGGAATCAGACTAGATCGGGCCGATCTAGTCCGATTCCGCACAATCCACCTTGATTCCATCTGATGTAGTCTGATTCCCTCAGCTTACCTTAATTACGTCCGTCTGATTCCGCACGATCCACCTAGATTCCATCTGATGTAGCCTAATCCCCACCACTTATCTTATTTACCTGAACATCATTTAAGTAAATGTTCATATACTTAAGATATTACATGTAAATAAGGAAGTACCCCCCATTTAAATCTAATAAAAATATCAAAAAAATCATATCTCTTACCAATAAAAAGTCAACTCTCTCATCCAAGAAGAAAATGCGATTTTGGTGGTTCCATCAAAATAGCAACTTTCTAATCTCTTATAATTTGACATATCTAAAAATTTCATAATTAAAATAAACCCAATAGAATATAAAAAATCTAAAATCCGGTACAAAAAGTTAAACATGCATATGACTAATCCTAGGGAGCCACTCTCTTACTAACAGCACTTAATCTGCTTGAGACCTCTCAAGATTTGGTTAAACCTAAACTATCATCACCCAAACTACAAATATAAATGATGTTCAGGTAAATAACGTATCATAATTAACATTGCTCTATATTGTAATGTGAAAATATGTGCTACTAGACTGTGGATATACCCAATATGTGCAATTATACTATGTGATTCTCCCCTTCATTTTTCCTTGATTTTCATAATTTTTCTTATTTTTTTTTAAATTGGTCGATCCTAGATTGGCCAGGTTCCCTGAGAATCGGTCGGATCCTCCGATCCGATCCGACTCAGATCGGGATCGGCTGGGTCCGATCCAACATTACGATCCGATTCTACCATCCATGCGTAGCAGTGGGACCAAGACATATTCTTGTCAGCGAAAGGCCGGACTCTGATGACTCTAAGAAACAAACTATTCAGAGAATGGACCGACGGATGCCGCAGCTCCCGACCTACGTCCTGACAGTAGAGGTAATTGATGGTGCTAATCGCAAATTTGCCTAGGTCGCGGAGGGACCTGACAAGTATGCCTGAGGACAGGAAGGAATTATGGATGCCTACCGAATACTGAGAGCAGGAGGCACATACACATATAACAGGTCCGAAGGATACCCGTCCCACTATCCTCTAGATTGGTACCTCTTCCCCTTCATTGGGAATTATGTACTTTCCAGTACGACAACAAATGATCCTCGTCTGACCAAGGAGAGACGCCGACTAGAGTGGGCGATATTAATAGGCCAAGACAGCATGTGCGGTGTATGCACATTTTCTTATCCCAGCTTTTCTACAGCCTTCTTTAAAGAGTCACAATATCTAGACCGAAAGAGTCTGGGATTTTTTCAGCACCATGAGCGATTTAATGTTTGTGCCACCACGATATCTGCAACAACGTGGCAGCTTCATGGACCGTATAAGGTTACAGGTTTGGCTTAAGGAGGGCGGCTTAGAGGTACGTGATCTCAAACTGGTGCAACTTGCTTTGGCTGTGAAATCTCTATGGAACATTACGCATGGTACCTCTCTATGGTCAACCTATGCTAGAAGGCGCCATCAGTCCAACAACTATAAACAGCTTCCTGGCATTTGTTCTAAGGATCGGACTAAAGCTCTCCTGATTATTAAGGATAACACCCGGTGGATTCATGGGAATGGTCGACAAATTAATTTTCTTTCCGATGTCTGGATGGGGGAGAGGCCTCTGCTGGAGTTCCTAAGGTCGAACTATGATGGTGGGCAGATTTCTCTTGAGGAAGTTATTGTTAATAGTGAGCATCCTGTCAGAACGCTTCTTCCCAATGGGTTACTGCAGGGGGTGTCTCTAACTGAGGATGAGGATACTTGTATGTGGAAGGCTTCCAAGGATGGGATCTTCTCTTCTAAATCGGCTTATGATTTGGTCAGGAATCACAGTGTCAAACGTCCTGCATTAAAGAAGCTTTGGCACCATTCTTTCAATCGGAGAGCCTCATTGTTCTACTGGAAATTAATTAACAGAGCAGTTCCAGTTGATCAACGCATTGCAGAGTGTGGAATTCATCTTGCTTCTTCCTGTTCTTGCTGCAAGAGTCCTCAATATGAGGATCTCAATCACCTTTTTTTGCAGGGTGATCTGGCGGTCTCCTTATGGAATTGGTTGTTACCTCTTGTCCCTCCAAATGTCCATCTTCATGGTAGCATAACGGCTACAATTTGGCATTTCATGGCAAATTCCAATATATCTTCTCCTCTTGGATATGTGTCCCTTCACTGTCTAATTCTTATGCTCTGGGAAATATGGAAGGGGAGATGCCTTGCCAGGTTTGAGAACAAGAGGATCTCAGTTAGAATTGTGATAAACAACATCAGATTCAGAATTGTCCATTCTTTATCTAAAATGCATTTCTAGGTGGAAGCTATTCCTGATGAGATTAGGGTTCTTCACCAGCTGGGTTTCTTCCCTCAATGCAGAATTAAACAGTGTAAGTTCATTCGCTGGATCCCTCCAATATCGGACTTTTCCCTCAATGTGGATGGAGCTAGCAAAGGTAACCCAGGGGATTGTGGTGGTGGAGGTTGCATTAGGGACAAGCATGGCTCAGTTTTGATAGCCTTTGCTCACTATTATGGCTATGGTAGTAGCATGATAGCTGAAGCTAGGGCGTTGTGTGATGGGCTTCGCTTGGCGGATCTATTTGGAATTCGACTTTCTGTGATTAACTCTGACTCTATGGCGTTGGTTACTTCCATTAAGTCTGGCCGTTGTCCATCTTGGCGTGCTTATCGCTGGTGGCGAGATGCCTGCTCATTGGCATTGCTCAAGCAAAAGTCCTACTTGTTATGTCATGTGTATAGGGAGACCAATCAAGTTGCAGATTCTCTTGCTAACCATGGTTGTCATGTGAAGGAAAACAAGGTCTTTTGGGGCGCTCAGAACTTTCCACATGTATGTAAAGGACCCATTAGGCTAGATAAAATGGGTCTATGCCATATTCGCATGATGTAACTTTGTCCAGCTTTATAATTATATTTTCGGCCCAGGGATTTCTTTGGTGGAGTGAGTCCATTCTCCCCCCCTGGGGGAGGGTGCACTCTCCCAGATTGAGTCCCTGAGGACCGCCTTCACCAAAAAAAAGGTTACAGGTTTGGCATCTGAAATCATGTTTCTGACTCCTTTGGGGGCCCAGTTTGTAGAAGACAAGCATGTGCACAATTGCATGCTAGAGAGGATCCTCACATTAAGGACCCCTAGTTGGTACGAGAGGTGGTTGGTGACTCCTTCCCAAAGCAACCATAGAAGGGCAACGGAGTGGCTCAAGGGCGTTCTCAGTGCTTGATAGAGCAGGTATCTGGTATGTCGTGACGACAACCTTATATGCATATCCGTGCCACACGGACTATTTCAGGCTTTCATCCAGAGTTTTGACCGTCGATGGAATACCTTCGCCACGGCCAGCGAGGAGGTTTCTCTGGACCTTTGGTCCTTCCAGTGCGTCTCTGGTCGTATGTAGAGATTTCTAATAATCATTGTCTAGCAGGAGAGAGAGGTTGTCGCAGATGGCTTTGTGCCTTTACGGCCCTGACGACACCCCTGTTGGACAGAAGCGTTACTTTGGCATGATGTCAGCACAAGCCTAACACCATTGTAGCTGCGACGGCGTTGTCCCCGTTGAGCAGGGCCAACTTTAGCAGATATCTGATTAACCAAGAATACTCGGCCAGTAGATAGGACCGGGGGCCGAACACCCAAGGTCGTTGTAGATGCTGAAGCGGCTGGCTCATCCTCGACAGCTGGTACGACGCCCAAGAAGAAGGGCGAGTCAACGACAGCTGGGAAGTCACCGAAGACGATTGGGGCCGCTAGGTATCCGAGCCTGGCATGGTTAGCAACGACCAACGGACCATAGGTCACTGCTACCATTGCTCGTATTATTGTTGTCGATAGCACATAATGCGAATAGTGGAGTGCTTGAAAATGCAACTGAGCTCGAGCACTAAGGCGAGCAAAGGAGCAATTAAATGCTCAATCACGTGCACTCTTTTTCCCATCCTGTATGAGGAAGAGAGGTGAATCAGAACCCTTGAAAGGTTTAGGATTTTCTATGGCAAAAAGATGAAAGGCAGGAAAGGTCCCATCGGGCCTGCCAGATTGTTGGCAGCAGAAAAAAAAATTATGGTTATAATGGCAAAAATATCATAAAGGAAAAGACATTCAATTTTTTTTTTTAGGAGTTACATGCATGTCAGTCTATTTAATAGACAAATTAGGAATCCACATGACGAGGAAAAATTAGGTGTCCGTCTATCGGACGATTGCCCAATATCTAAGGTATCCGTTACACATACAGATTATTAGACGGAGTGGGTTTATGTACTAGACTTTCCCCACTGACCAGAGTCTGTGTTAATTTATATCGACCAAAAGTCCGAACACCTTTGATTAACTACTAGAGAGAGATTTTAAAATCATTTTCATGTACAAGGTTGTTGGCATGGCTCATGATGGGCTAATGCTTAACATCAAAAAAAAAAGAATTGAAGGAATTAGGATTTCTTAATAGACTGTTTTGGTCATGGAGGAAAAATCCTATAATCCAGAGAATAAAGGCATGCATAAGGGCTACATGCCTTCCCGAAAGGTATAACAAAAGATCTTGGACATCGGGAACATTTTTGGGTTTTTGAGATCCAGGGTATTTGAGTATTTTGACCAAGTCAATGATTTAATATAAACTTGAGACTGGCAAAGGGGGTTTGTTGCTATTCCCGACATCCGGAGACTCTGAGGTCATTTTTAGAAAGTTCGAAGGTTATTAAACCATGTTCCAACTGCAGAGGTATGACCGTAATGTGTCCAACAACTTTCGAGAGCACTGAGGCGACATTTGGAAGGTTTGACAGTCGATCGGACATGTTACGGACACATTTGTAGTAATAGGGGCTTGTATGTAATTTGCCACATAACCATGAAAATGACGAACAGGGATGACAATATTTCATTGTATTCATCATTTGTACATACACAAATAGCGGTCGACAAATTGTTGTCCGTATAGTATGGGTTTCGTACTAATACAGAGTACAAGGGCATAGTCACAATTTGTAGAAATTGTAGGGTATAACTATAATTTGCAAGACTAGAAATGTCGGATCTGTGAGGAGGGGAATTTTCGTAACTTTTGAGAGTTACACATGAGCCACTATCCATTAGACACACGGACGGTATATAGTGTGGGCTTATGAGGGTATATATGCAAAGCCTAAGGGTATTTTGGTAAATCCATACCCCCATTGGACTTGCACAACCCACCCAACGCACGAGCCACGGACCACGAACCACAAGCCGTGGACCACGAACGCACTAAGTGCCACTTGGTGCTTCTTCTAAAAAATCCTCTTCATCCCCCCTTTTGACCCCCCTCCCGAGTTGAACCCGCTTGGGTTCCAGCGGGTTCAATCGGCTCCAAATGGGGGCGGTCAAACCCGTTGGAGGTCTAGTGGGCTTGACCGGCCTCCTTGAAGGCCAGTTGGACCCACTGTTGTTCGGTGGGGTCAACTCGGCCCAGAAATGGGCCTCCCGAGTCCGTACGGCCCATCGAAGGGCTTGTCGGACCCGACTGGGACCCAATTGAGGAGCGACCCCCTCCTCCTCCATAAACGCCCCTCCAGAGGGCCAGAACAATGTGCCCCCCCCCTAGAGACTCAGTGCTGTCGTCACAGCCCACTCGGAGTGCGTGTTTGGAGGTCAGGGAGTTCCAGGGCACAGGGTTTGTTCGTTGTCTTCTGAGCATCGTCGAGGGGATTTTGCACTCGCTCGGGTTGCGTCGTACGCATCTTCTCCCTTTTCGAGTACGTAATTGACAAGAGCTTCGGCTATGAACATGTTAAATTGGGGCAATAGCCCGAGATCAAGGTATCAAAAATCGTCTGGATCGGGATCGGATTGAACAATTCGGGTCAATTTTAGGCCGACCGATCCGATCCAGGGTAACCCTGCCAAGGGCTGAGTCTAGGCCGATTCCAGATTGAGTCCAGACCGATTTCAGGCCTTATACTAGAACATCATTTAAGTAAATGTTAGTATTTGTAGTTTCATTTACTTAAGATATTACATGTAAATAAAGAAGTACCCCTCATTTGAATCCAATAAAAATATCAAAAAATCATATCTCTTATCAATAAAAAGTCAACTCTCTCGTCCAAAAAGAAAATCGTAATTTTGGTGATTCAATCAAAATAGCGTCTTTCTAATCCCTCATAATTTGGTCTATCTAAAAATTTCATAATTCAAATAAATCCAATAGAATACTAAAAATTCAAAGTTCAGTGAAAAAAGTCAAACGTGCATGTGACTTCTCCAAGGGAGTCACTCTCCTATTGACTAGGACTGACTTTTTATTGATAAGAGATATAATTTTTTTATATTTTTATTGGATTCAAATGGGACTTATTTACATGTATATCTTAAGTAAATGAAACTACAAATACTAACATTTACTTAAATAATGTTCAAGTAAATAAGATCAGGGTTTGGCATGGCGAATCGGATCGGATCAGGGGAGATCCGATTCATGATTCGATTGATCTGATCCGATTCGCATGGGTACATATATACATACCCTTTCTTCCCCTTTCTTCTTCATACTTATTTACCTGAATATCATTTAAGTAAGTGTTATTCATTTACTTAAGATATTACATGTAAATAAGGAAGTACCCCTCATTTGAATTCAACAAAAACATCAAAAAAATCATATCTCTTACCAATAAAAAGTCAACTCTCCCATCGAAGAAGAAAAATGCGATTTCGGTGATTTTAGCGAAATGTTAACTTTCTAATCTCTCATAATTTGACCTATCTAAAAATTTGATAATTCAAATAAACCATATGGAACACTAAAAATCCAAAGTCCGGTAAAAAAAGTCAAACGTGCATGTGACTTCTCCAAGAGAGCCGCTCTCTTACTGACAACACTTAGCCTGCTTGAGACCTCTCAAGATTTGGTCAAACCTAAACTATCATCACCCAAACTCATGAGAATTCACTCTTTCTAATTGAAAAGAAACTAGAGGTCTCAAGCAGACTGTGTTGTCAGTAGGAGAGCAGCTCCCTTGGAGAAATCACATGCACGTTTGACTTTTTTTACCGGACTTTGAATTTTTAGTGTTCCATATGGTTTATTTGAATTATCAAATTTTTAGATAGGTCAAATTATGAGAGATTAGAAAATTAGCATTTCGTTAAAATCACCGAAATTGCGATTTTCTTCTTCGATGGGAGAGTTGACTTTTTATTGGTAAGAGATATGATTTTTTGATATTTTTATTGGATTCAAATGGGGGGTACTTCTTTATTTACATGTAATATCTTAAGTAATGAAACTACAAATACTAACATTTACTTAAATAATGTTCAAGTAAATAAGATCAGGGTTTGGCATGGCGAATCGGATCGGATCAGGGGAGATCCGATTCATGATTCGATTGATCTGATCCGATTCGCATGGGTACATATATACATACCCTTTCTTCCCCTTTCTTCTTCATACTTATTTACCTGAATATCATTTAAGTAAGTGTTATTCATTTACTTAAGATATTACATGTAAATAAGGAAGTACCCCTCATTTGAATTCAACAAAAACATCAAAAAAATCATATCTCTTACCAATAAAAAGTCAACTCTCCCATCGAAGAAGAAAAATGCGATTTCGGTGATTTTAGCGAAATGTTAACTTTCTAATCTCTCATAATTTGACCTATCTAAAAATTTGATAATTCAAATAAACCATATGGAACACTAAAAATCCAAAGTCCGGTAAAAAAAGTCAAACGTGCATGTGACTTCTCCAAGAGAGCCGCTCTCTTACTGACAACACTTAGCCTGCTTGAGACCTCTCAAGATTTGGTCAAACCTAAACTATCATCACCCAAACTCATGAGAATTCACTCTTTCTAATTGAAAAGAAACTAGAGGTCTCAAGCAGACTGTGTTGTCAGTAGGAGAGCAGCTCCCTTGGAGAAATCACATGCACGTTTGACTTTTTTTACCGGACTTTGAATTTTTAGTGTTCCATATGGTTTATTTGAATTATCAAATTTTTAGATAGGTCAAATTATGAGAGATTAGAAAATTAGCATTTCGTTAAAATCACCGAAATTGCGATTTTCTTCTTCGATGGGAGAGTTGACTTTTTATTGGTAAGAGATATGATTTTTTGATATTTTTATTGGATTCAAATGGGGGGTACTTCTTTATTTACATGTAATATCTTAAGTAAATGAAACTATTACTTAAATGATATTCAGGTAAATAAGTATAAAGAAGAAACCGTGTTCCCCCATGGGTAATATACACACACACACACACATATATATATACATAATAATCCTGTGCGAATCGCCATGCGAATCGAACCGAATCAGGGAGAACCCGATTCGGTCCAAATCGCCGCTCCAGCAAACCATGAATAAGATATTGTACATTAGTATACACTTGTATGATTGATATACATATTGATTATGTTTATACATTAATATGATTGTATCACACACTTTATATTGATGTATTTCAATTAATAAATGCAATCCTTATGTTTTTCTATTTTTTCATATTTTTTTAATTTTTTTTCAATTTTTATAGGGGGTCGATCCAGCCACCCCTGACTCAGCCAGGATCGACCCAGATCGGGATCGGCCGATCCGATCGATTTTTAGTTGCCCGATCCGGCCCCGATCCCCTTGTTCTTGAACCTTGCCCAGGATGTGGAAGTTCTTTCCACGGGACGAGGATTTTGGCCCTAACGCCATGTTTTGTTCATCTGAGAAGATATATGGTGTATGATACACCACGGAGTGACGATTTTAGCCATGCGCCGACGATCGTGCACTTCCGAATTTGAATCGACGCAACGTAGTCGACGTCTGATACATATCTCGATTGATCCGAGAAAATTATAGGTTCAACAATGACATATTTGGGAGCTTGTCACCGACATGCTCCCTTGTTTCAGCTTATGTAACTCATTGATTAGCTGATAAACACGAGCCATGTCCTACTTCTAACCATCCATCTCTTCAAGGATGTCCTGCATATCTCTAGAAGATTTTTTTTGAAGAATCATCTGCTAGATTACAGCTCTAACATAGTTGATAATCTAGGGCATCACAACACTATTTTTCAGATGCCATTTGTCATATCCAGGATCATCCTCACTAGGTTTCTTGAGTCTTCCATTAATGTAGCCACTTTTCCCTCAACCAGCAATATATATCTCAACTGCCACTCACCATACCACATAATTATTTTCATTTTAACTTCACAAGCATAATCTGGAGAGAAATATTCTCGTGAGGGATCAGTAGCTCCAGAAGACTTGAAGACAACTTCAGACTGAGTAGAATTCGACATTCTTGGAGATACATGCGTTGACACCAATTAGCAGTCACCAAGGGGTAACTCCCCCTCTATGGGAGCCCCAAATAGATGGAGCAAGCAACACAACCTTGTTACAGCAAGGAAGTGAGAGAGGACAGCAGGAGTGTCGCAATGAACCAATGTCGAACAAGTTGTGGGCAACAAAGTAGAGAAGAAACCTCAACCAAGTGGCAGACAGCAACAAGGAGGATGGCAAACAACAGTGGGTCCACTAGATGGAAGAACCAGACCCACCAACAAAGGGTCGGCCTTGAAGTCCAAGGTTTTAAGGGTCCTTATACTGCACTCAAGCTTGGTACAGGGCAGGCGCACTTGAATGCTCCAGCAGGCCAGCACACATGGTGCTATGAAAAAGCAAAGCAGCCAGACATCTAGCCATCAATCCACTGTAGACAAGCATGGCTTCAACAGGCCCTTGGCAGGAGCTTTCCTCTAATATTCTGATGCAGCAGAGAAGAAGAAAGAGAAGAGAGAAGAAGAGAGGAAGAAAGGGGATGTCACAGGGAGGATTGCGGCTGTGTAATCTAGCCACACATTCCCCAATGATTTATTAAGAATAACCTAATCACAACATGACAAAAAAACACCATTACAGATAATACCAACTAGAGGTATTAAAGAAAGAAAAACAACCAAGTTTAAGTTAAACAGATCCCATCTAATGCATTCAGTACTGAACCTAAGAACCTTACACACAAAACATACAAGAGAAACTGACCGGACCCATAATGGCTTTGGTCATGAGCCTGAATCCCACAAAACCCCAGGCCGATATCATCTTCTACATGATAGAACTGAAGGGGTATGATCAAGGTCATAAGGTGTAATAGGGTACTATAAGGAGTAGGTTATTATTTGTCTATTAGATGGTTTTTTCGGGTCTATTTAGACCCGGTTATGTGTTATTGGGTTAGAGCACAGTCTGGTTTCCCTTTTGTGTCTTTTCTCTCTAATTTGGGGGTCAAAGGGTCAAGCAGTGTAATTAAGGTGCCGGAACTAGGTCACAGGAAGAGCTGTGATTTTTTTTTTTCTTTTCCACCTTCCCTGGTGGACGGCCTCTTTAGGCAGAAGGAAACAGGTGTGCTGGTGTCTTTGTCCTAATCTCTGTGGCCACACTTCTTCCATTTCCTTTTAGTTCAAGAAGATCATTGATCCTAAGCCATGTCAATTTCTGAAGGTGAAGTTAATTCCACAGCCACCAGCAGGACAACATAGTTGTTGGAATGAAAATCCCACACTTCAGATTCCTCCAATGAAGCTGGAGAAAAGAACTTCATGTTCTGACCTGCTACCACTGACCTTTACCTCACAAGTCGAGGAAACTCGGATATGTTATGGTAAATTAAGATTTCAACTGAAAAAGACTCGGATATGATGCATGGTTACTCAAGGACAGCATTGTAAGATCCTAGATTCTTAATTATGATGGTTTAAAAATGCAACACCAATTCTGAGAAAGAAGATTGCTAGGGATCTGTGGTTACTTCTGAAATGAAATGTATGGACACAAACAAAATGCCATGCATGTGTATCAGTTGACGAGAGATTTACAAAATGGAACAGGTAACTTCCTCAAATACTTCCTACTTTGACAGTTTGAGAAACAAGAGGAAGAATTGGATTGTTATGCCATCGACAAGTGTCATGTTTGGAAGATCAAAACAACACGAGGTACGTTCAACCAAACAGAACTTTTAAGCTCCTTGCTGGTTTGAATGAAGAGTATGAGATCCGATCCCTTTGGTAACCGATTTACTCAGGGAGGGGGGGGAGGATGGTTGGGTTAGAAATGCTACCCTGAGTAGCATTGGTTAATCGATTATCAAGATCACGATAACCGACTGTTGACACGGGAAAGATATCACTTTGACATATCATTTGGTTTTGGATGGCTCATTTCATTTTATCTGGTTCATGTATTCATTCATTGGGTATTCATTTATTTCACATGCTTTGATTTGTGTATTGTGATTTGCGGGGCGTGCCAGTCTGTCTAACAGACAGAAGAAAGAGTCCGCGCACATGCGGAGAAGGTATTTTTGGGTGTCCATGGAACGGACGGTATGATGTCCGTGAACGGACGGGTATGATGTCCGTGGAACGGACGGTATGATGTCCGAGGAACGGACGGGGATGCCCGTGTGACGGCGACTAGGGTTGTCCATGAAATGGACGGGGATGCCGTGTGACGGGCGACTAGGGTATGATGTCCGTGGAACGGACGGGTATGATGTCCGAGGAACGGACGGGGATGCCCGTGTGACGGGCGACTAGGGTTGTCCATGAAATGGACGGGGATGCCCGTGTGACGGGCGACTAGGGTGCGCCGTTTTTTATCTGAACTCCTTGAGTCCCGTATCTATACTCATCAGGTGATTGAGGTAGCATGTGCTGGACCTCTGTCTCCATCGACCGGAGTCAATGTTACATTTACATCGAGTTAAGACTCTTGGTGTTATTTAACACCAGTTTTAACCCGAATACCATTCATAGCAAAAAGGGATGAGAGAATACACATTTTTTTAGAAAATCCTGGTCATGATGTATCATTTTTCTTTTGGTTATTTTTGAAATACTTTTGCTTTGAGTGTTTCATTTTGAAAAGACTACCTTTGTGGAGTCCGAAATATGACTTTTAAGAAGGGAACGGGTGTATTTCCGTGAACCCATTTGGGGTCTCCCCTCCTTTTTTTTGAGAAAGATGTTGTTTGAAGGTTTATTTGGAAAACCTGAGGATTATTATTGCAGACAGGCATATACCCGTACATTTGATTCTGAACTTGGGGGAAGTTGTGATTCAAAGTAGCACTTCTGTATTAGAAGAGTTGCTACATTAATTCTTTTATAACATCCTTCTTTTAAATGAAGTCTGAATTGAGGCAGAATTTCTTTCTCCTCGTTCATCGTTTCATTCATTCATCATTCATTCATTCATTTTTTTTTTTACTTGTATGAGTATGATTTTCGGAGAACGTATGCACATATCTCATGGACGTTCTTGTCAATTTGAAGTTCCTTTCTGGAAACTGTCCATATGAACACAATTCTCGTGAGTATGCATCATGCTGCTCTTTGGAGTAACTGAGCACAGTTCGGGTCCCATCACAGTTCGGGTCCAGTCACAGTTCGGGTCCTGTCACAGTTCGGTCCTGTCACAGTTCAGGTCCTGTCCCCTTTTTCTTTGGATGTGTGTAGATCATCACAATTTTTATAATTTTATTTTAGCAGAGTTTCCATTATGCGGAATGCTCTCACGGAGATATATTCATATGAACATGTACTTATATCCATGTGTCCCCAGAGAATCTTTGTCCGGAGGGATTTTGCCCTCAAAAAAGTATGTGTATGATCATAAATTTGCAGTTTACGCATATTTTCTCACCGGTATTCTATTTGAATGGAGTATCCGGCAAAAGGTATCATCTGCATATGCAGAATCCTTTTTGAGAGGCATATGCATATAATTGCGGATTTATGATTATATAGACATGTCCGTAGTCGAAGACTCCATTTGGGCAGAGTTTCCTCTGGGAACACATGTATATAAATACAAAGTTTGTGCTTATATTGATATTTTTTTAGAGGGAAAACTCTGACATGGGCAGAGCTTCCTTTCAAGTAACACATGTGTATAGGCACAAATTTGAATTTTATAGGTATGTTCTTAGGCGGAATCTCCACTTGGGCAGAGTTTCCTCTAGGAAACATACATATAAAAATACCAATTTGTGAATATACAAACATGTTCTTGGGTAGAATCTTCCCTGGGCAGAATCTCCTCTAAGAAACATAAATATAAACACAGATTTGAAATTTATAGATATGTTCTTAGGTTGAATCTCCACTTGGGCAGAGTTTCCTCTAAGAAACACATATAAATACGAATCTGTGAATATATGAATATATTCTCGAGCAGAATCTCCACTTGGGCAGAGTCTCCTCTAAGAAACATATGCATATAGCACAAACACACCATCCCGGAGAGTTTAAAACTCGATGGGAGGTGGCATGAATAACAAAGGTATCTAAAATACCATATGTCCAAAATGGACGGTATTTAGAACCTATAGCCCGTGAGGGCCAGTGCCGCTATTGCGGACTTTTAGCCGATGAAGTTTGCCGATGCCGCATACGGATAACCTCTCAACACTCGGGGGAAGAAGATTTGGTACCTTCACTCACACAAGAAATGAGATTGAGAGAGAGAGAGGAGGGAACTTTGGGAATTGGAATTTTTCTATTCTTGGGGATTTCAGAAAATAGGGGGCAGCAATTTCTCCAGGGATCGGCATCTCCCCGGGGCCGACCTCTTCAAATGGGGGGATGGGGGTGCCTTTTATAGGGGAAGGCCCCCCTTACATCGCATGGGTGGGGGGTTTAAACCGATGAGAGTTCCATCGGTTAACCGATGAGACTCTCATCGGTTAAAGCTAACCGATGAGACTCTCATCGGTTAGAGAAAAAAAACTCTCTAACCGATGAGACTCCATCGGTTAGAGGGTTAAAGACCCTCTAACCGATGGGGTTCCATCGGTTAGGGCTTTTCCCTTTTTTTTTTATTATTTTCGTTTCCTATTATATTTTGTTTTTTCTGCTTCTCTGTTTTTTCTGGTCTTTTTTTCTGTTTTCTTTATTTTTTCTGTTTTCTTTTTTTTTTGAAAGGGGGACCCCTTAACCGATGGGGTTCCATCGGTTTAGGGGGGGAATCCCCCTAACCGATGGAACCTCCATCGGTTAGAGGGGAAAACTCCCCTAACCGATGGCACTTCATCGGTTGAAGGGGAATTTCCCCTCAACCGATGGAACTCCCATCGGTTGAAGGAGAAAAATCCCCTTAAACGATGGTAGTCCCATCGGTTAGGGGATTTAAAGGGGGATTTCCCCTCAACCGATGGTGCTTCCATCGGTTTGGGGAAATAATCCCCTTAACCGATGGTAGCCCCATCGGTTAAGGGGTTAAATTTTTTCTTTGTGTCACAAATGCCCCCCACGGGAAGTGCGCCGACGCCGAAGGCGGAGGGGGACGTCCCGTGCGTTCTTCGAGCCGTGCTTCTGATCTTCATGACTTGACAATAAACTTGAATCGGAAAGTTGTAGCCACAGTTGACACACTTCAGCACTTGCACTGTGAGTGAAGTCGACAACCTCGGACAACGATCGACTTTGTCATGCTTCTTGTTCTGAGCGATCAGCTCCGTTTCCTTGGATTTACTTAAAACTGACTTTGGGCTTTCTTTGCCTGGGTCTTTGCCTTCTGGATTTTATCTCAGAGATTTTTCCTTTCTGGCTTGAGGATTCAATTGGTGAGACTCGTCTTTCTGACTTTGCTCAACAACTTGATTTGAGAGATTTTTTTTTTTTTTTTTTTTGACTTGTGACCCTTACTTGATTCGCAGTTGGATCTGATAGCACTTTTCCGAGCTTTGCCTTTTTGGCATTTGCTTGGATTGGATTTGACATCTTTTTCTTGAATCTTGTCTTCTCGGCTTTGTCCGAGATTTGGCATGGTATTCGGCTACTGAGGCTGACCTTCTGGTTTTGCGGCTATCTTCTTCTTCTTTTTTTTGTATCTGTTTTGAATTCTCAACCATCCTTGCTCCGGAAGTTGTTGGAGACAGGAATGGTGAAACTCATTTGAATATTCCCTCTTCTTCCAGACCCAATAGAGCTGAAAAAAAAGGGGGTGGCGGATTCCGCCTTATCTGGCGGTGGCTTTCTTTTCTTTTCTTTTCTTCTCTCATCATTGTCATTCATGACTTTTCTTCTTGATTTATCACTTATCCCTTTTTTTTGACTTATCTACCTCAGATGACGAGACAGATGAGGAAAAGTGCTGGTCCGATTGCTTCGGGCGGCCATGCCTCTTTGCCTGGAGGTTCTCCTCTCCTTTGTGGAGTGGAGTGTGAGAATTCCTCATGGGCAGCTACCGATTTTATGCCGGAGATTGATGATAATGAATCACCATCTGACGGTGCCTCTGTATTTGCTGAGCTGAGAGTCTCGACGAAACAATATTCTTTTGCTCCTGTCGGGCTTTATATTCCGATGTCTGCCAAGGAATATTCTGCCATGGAATCAACTCCTGCAGGTGACTTCCTTTACTGAGCTCATATACAGTCTTCAAAGATGATGTTTTCTTTTCTGATATTGACTTTCTTTCCTTGTATTCAGGTGACCAGGTCTTCTGTGATCAACTCTTCTTTGGGGGATGATGGATTCATATTCTGTATTTGTGGCTAATCCTCTCTTTCCACTTTTGGGGAGATGCAGGAAGCCCCTTTTTTTTTTTTGGAGTGTCAAGCTTATTCTGCCTTTCAAGTAGGCGATGCTGCGAGTGACGATGGTGTTGAGCATGATTGTCGGGAAGGAGAACATTGCCCGGTTGGTACGCGAGCTTCTTTGAATCAGGAGGCTAGAGATGAGGCCATAGATTCTGAAGAAGAAACTGCCTATGTAAGAAACGGAAGGAACTTCCGCCAGTCGACAGCCTCCAAAGTTAAGGAAGTTGAACAGCCGAAGAGGAAAAAGCCTTCTGCCTCTGCTTTTCAGTATGACATTTACATGCTGAGCTCATTATCTTGCCCCCCCCCCTTTTTTTTTTTTGACTTTCATGTAGCGATCACCACTCTTTGTATATTTGTACAAAAAGTGACTTGTGACTTTGTAAAATACAAGGTGAAGGACAATGGCGGTCCTCCTTTTCATTTTCCTCTTTCTGTTCTTTTTTTTTTTCTTTTCTTTTTCATCTCCTTTTTTTTACATTACCAATCCCAGTGCCCTCTCGGGTTTTCACTAAGACTGACCCCCTTTAGCTTTTTCCAACATGCCCTTTCGGGTTTTCACGTTGAGGAGTTACCCATTTTTGCCTGAAGCGCCTTTTCAGGTTTTCACCTCAGCCGGATTTTTTGATCTTTTTACCCTCAAGCATACAATGAGCCGTATACTTAAGTCCATCGGGGTATCTCTATTTTTTAACCCCCTTTTTCTTTCTTTTTCTTTCTTTTTTTTTGACTTGACTGTTGAGGACTTGACTGACTTGGATAGTTGAATGGCTAAGGGTTTGGTTGTGGAATGAGTGATGTATTCGGATGTGGTTTGAGATTTGAATTTGGCCAATGACTGGAAATTCGGATTTGGATTTGAATTTGGAATTTGGATTGATGCGGATTTGGGTTGGGTATGAGTAAGTTGGGTGACTGAGTCACTTTGTGGTATTTTGGATTTGGATTTGAATATGGATATGAGATTCGGGTATGATTTGGCCCTGGACTTGGTTTTTGAATGGGCTCTGGAGCGGGTTTATCATTTGGCTTTGAGATTTGAATTTCGCCCATCCTTGATGGCTTAGTGCCGGGATAAGGGATCTGGATTTGAACGGCTGGAGAGGAAGGAGCCTTCCTGCCTTTGTTTCACAGCATAACACTTGTATATGGGCTTGTTGCCTTGATCTCCTTTTTATTTTGGATGTGGTATATGTCACCCTCTGCAAGTTATAATGTGGTGACTTATAACTTTGTGGATGTATGAATGAAGGACTGAGAAATCCTCCTTTTCATTTCATTCATGTTTTTTCATTTTTTTTTTTACATTACCAGCCTTAGCGCCCTTTCGGTTTTCACCAAGACTGGCCCCCTTTAGCTTTTTCCAACGCGCCCTTTCGGGTTTTCACGTTGAGGGGTTGCCCATTTTTGCCTGAAGCGCCCTTTCGGGTTTTCGCCTCAGCCGGATTCTTTTGATCTTTTTACCCTTAAGAGTACAAGGGATTGTACTCTCAAGTCCATCGGGGTATCTCTATTTTCAACCCCTTTCTCTTTCTTTCTTTTTTTTTATTGAAGATTTGGCTGGTTCAGATGGTCAAATGGGTAAGGGTCTGGTTTTGAAACGGATGGTGATCTGGGATGTGGAGTGGATGATGGTCTGATTGTGGGAGGGGTGGTGGTTTACCTTGTGGTATTTTGATTTGAGTTGGATATGCGCATGAGACTTGGGTATGATTTGGCCCTGGATTTGGTTTTGGAGGGCTCTGGAACAGTGTTATCACTTGGCTTTGGGATCCGAATTTCGCCTCTTCTTGATGGCTTAGTGCCGGCGTAAAGGGGTTTGCAATTAGATTTGAATAGCCGGAGAGGAAGAAGCCTTTCTGCCTTTGTTTCATATCACCACATTTGTATATTGGCTTGTTGCCTTGATCTCTTTTCTATGTGGTATCTGTCACCTTTTGCAAGTTTGTAATGTGGTGACTTGTAATTTTGTGAGTGTATGAATGAAGGGCTGAGAATTTTCTTTTTTCTTTTTTTTTCGTCACATTACCAGCCTTAGCGCCCTTTGGGTTTTCACCAAGACTGGCCCCCTTTAGCTTTTTCCAACGCGCCCTTTCGGGTTTTCACGTTGAGGGGTATCCATTTTTGCCTGGAGCGCCCTTTCGGGTTTTCACCTCAGCTGGATTTTTGATCTTTTTACCCTTAAGTACACAAGGAATCGTATACTTAAGTCCATTGGGATCTCTATTTTTACCCCTTTCTCTTATTTCTCTTTTTGGACTTTGGCATGCACTTAAGTTGGATTTGGGGTTTAGGTTATTTTAGTTTTGGTTTGGGTTTGACATAGCCTACCTTTTTGGTTTGTTGGCTGTGGTTTTGGTATTTTGGATTGACATAGCCTACCTTTTTGGTTTGCTGACTATGACTTTGGTATTTTGGATTTGGCATAGCCTACCTTTTTGGTTTGTTGGCTATGGTTTTGGTATTTTGGATTTGGCATAGCCTACCTTTTTGGTTTGTTGGCTATGGTTTTGGTATTTCGGATTGGCATAGCCTACCTTTTTGGTTTGTTGGCTATGGTTTTGGTATTTTGGATTTGGCATAGCCTACCTTTTGGTTTGCTGGCTATGGTTTTGGATTTGGATTTGGCATAGCCTACCTTTTTGGTTTGTTGGCTATGGTTTTGGTATTTTGGATTTGACATAGCCTACCTTTTTGGTTGGGCTATGGTTTTGGATATGGATTTGGCATAGCCTACCTTTTTGGTTTGTTGGCTATGACTTTGGTATGGTTTTGGCATAGCCTACCTTTTTGGTTTGTTGGCTATGGTTTTGGTATTTTGGATTTGACATAGCCTACCTTTTTGGTTTGTTGCTATGGTTTTGGTATGGTTTTGGCATAGCCTACCTTTTTGGTTTGTTGGCTATGACTTTGGTATGGTTTTGGCATAGCCTACCTTTTTGGTTTGTTGGCTATGGTTTTGGTATTTTGATTTGACATAGCCTACCTTTTTGGTTTGTTGGCTATGGTTTTGGTATGGTTTTGGCATAGCCTACCTTTTTGGTTTGTTGGCTATGACTTTGGTATGGTTTTGACATAGCCTACCTTTGTGGTTTGCTGGCTATGGTTTTGGTATTTGGATTTGGCATAGCCTACCTTTTTGGTTTGTTGGCTATGGTTTTGGTATTTTGGATTTGACATAGCCTACCTTTTTGGTTTGTTGGCTATGGTTTTGGATATGGATTTGGCATAGCCTACCTTTTTGGTTTGTTGGCTATGGTCAAGATTTGATTTGGGTTTGTACATGGAATACCCTTGGCTTTCATGCTCGGTAGGGAGTGACAAGTTTGGGGTATATGACGGACAGGTGGAAGTTTTGATTCCTTTGCCCCCATCTATGGCAAACTTCATTTCATCATTTTTTTTATTTTCTTTGGGCTTCATGCCTTTTGGGTGATTGGTTTGGTTTTTTTTTTTCTCTTTGTCTTGGTGGCTGGCCAGGGAATTCATGTTCTGGCGCGTGGTACAATTTCAGGTGTTTCCCGTTGAGTGGGGGAAAGGGCACATTACCTTTATAGTCCACTAGCCGATATGCTCCTCCTTCATACGCCAGAGTGACGATATGTGGACCGAGCCAAGTGGGTTGCAGTTTGCCATATGACTTTCCGGCTATTGCTTCTCTGCACTTGACCATGGCAAGATCCCCTTGCTTAAAGCTCTGGGTCTTGCTAATTTGTCGAATGCACGAACCATTCTGGCTTGATATATTTGGAGAGACTTATATGCTTCGAGTCGCCTTCCTTCCAGGTTGAGAGCTCCTCAAGTCTTCTTTCTATCTGACTTTGATCTTGGCTTTGAGATTCATTTTGGATTGCCACTCAACAGGATGCCATTTCAATTTCGATGGGTATCATTGCTTTAGCTCCATATACCAAAGAGAAGGGCCAACATCCGGTAGGGGTATTATGTACCGTTTAGTAAGCCCATAAAGCTTCATGGATTTTCTCTCCTCATTCCCGCTTTCTATTGCCGACTATTTTGGCAAGCAGCTTGCAGAGGGTTTTGTTGAAGGCTTCTGCCAACCCATTTGCCTATGGATTGTATACGAAGATGTTCTCCAATCAATATGAAATTTGGCTGCCAAGGCATATATTGTTTTGTTTCTAAATTGTGACCCATTGTCAGATATGATCCTGTGAGGGGTCCCAATCTGTATATTATGTTTTGTTTGACGAATTTGGCGACGGCTTCTCCCGTCACTTCCCTCAATGGGATAGCTTCAGCCCATCGAGAGAAATAATCAGTGGCAGCCAATATAAATTTGTGACCTTGAGATGAGGGAGGGAATGGTCCCACAATATCCATTCCCCATCCTGCAAAGGGCCATGTTGGTGCCGTAGGATGCAGCATATTGGGTATTTTCTCGGCACAGGGCCGAAGGCTTGGCATTGATGACATGTACGGGCATATTGGATGCAATCCGCATACATGGTAGGCCAGTAGAAACTTTTTAACTTGATATTGATTTTCATTTTGTCTCCTGCTTGGTGTGCACCACACAGTCCGGAGTGAACTTCTTTCATCATGATTTTGGCTTCTTTGAGAGATAAATATCGGAGGAGGACTGGTCCTTTTCTTTCATGGATCAATCTATATAGTTGTTCTCCTATCAATTGATATGATGCAGCTCTTCGTAAAAGTTGACTTTCTGAGCTCGATTAGGAGGTAGCCAACCTTTCTTGATTTTGATAATTGGCTGACGCCAATCTTCAAATCCATTTGCTGTATTTCTTCTGCAGTATATACTTCTTCAATTGCAATATTAGACTCGTCGTCGAGGACACTCGGCATGAGTCTTCTATGACGGACAATTATGTCCAATTCTCCTTCGGGAGGCAATTTTATGGCAGAGGCCAATTTAGCAAGAGTATCTGCTTGAGAATTTTCACTTCTTGCACATGAGATATGTCGAAGAAGTCGAATTGTTCTTTGAGTTTCATGACCGTGATATAGTATGGAAGCAGTTGTTCTTTTCGAACTTCATACTGGCCCAACACTTGTCGGATGACCAGCTGTGAGTCACCATAAACTTGTATACTTTTGACCCCCATTTCGAGAGCCAGCCGAGCCCGATAATTAGAGCTTCATATTCAGCTTCATTATTTGTGAGTGGCTTCATGAGAGCACAAGAATTATATAATATTCCTCCTTGGGGAGTGACCAAGACAATACCTGCCCCGGTAGAGAGGTCGGCAGAACCATCTGTATAGTGGAGAGTCCGAGAAGCTCCATCGAATATAATTCCCAAGAGGGTAATTCAATTATGATGACTTCTTGGAAGTTTGGATTTTCTTGACTTGATTATCTCTTTCATTTGAAGGGGAAAGAGTTTCTTCTTCCGGAAGGTCTATAGATAAGGAGAATTTTCCGGCACTGGGTGTGCAGCCAAGATTCAGCTAAACCTTGCCCTTTGATTGCCCTTTGTGGGATGTATGTGATATCAAACTCCATGAGGAGCAAAGCCCATTTTGCGAGCCTTCCTGACAATATGGGTTGCCGTAGCAGATATTTGATTGGATCATGCTTAGAAATGAGCTTAATTTCATGAGCCAGAAGATAATGTCTCAATTTTTTTTGCAGCAAATACCAGTGCTAGGCATACTTTTTCTATTGGAGCATATCGGAGTTCTGGACCAATTAGCTTTCTGCTAAGATAATATAAAGCTTGCTCTTTATCTTCTTCATTTGTTTGTGCCAATAGAGCTCCCAGAGAAGCATCCATAGCTGAAATATAGAGTATAAGATGCTTTCCAGCGATAGGTGCCCCCAGCACTGGTGGAGCGAGAAGGTATTCCTTGACCTGCTTGAAGGCAGTTTGGCATTCTTGATCCCAGATGAAGGGAGCATTCTTCTTCATTAGTTTGCCGAACGGCATGCATCTTCCTGAAAGATTTGAGATAAAATGTCTAATATAGGCTAGCTTCCTTGAAATGACCTTAAATCGGTCAGATTTTGAGGAGGTGGCGATTGCTAGATCGCCTTGATTCTGTCAGGGTCTATTTCCATTCCCCGATATTTGACGACGAATGTTTTTTTTCAATCGTCGAACACTTTGATCTTCTCTTGGAGAGTAAATTTGCATATAACTGGGAGGTGGAGAAGTACTCCTTATGTGGTTAGTTTCATAGTTGACACACTCCGCCGCTCTGGGCGAGTTATTTTGCTTTGAGAATTCTTTGCAGATGATTTGGCAAGCCTTTGTTTTACCATGAAAGGCTTGCCAGCCTCACTGTCTTCATCTGAGTATTTAATTTGCTTACCCTTCCCTTTAGACCGGGCAAGGGTTGAGGAATTGTCCCTCCAAGATATAAAATAGCAACAGTCAAGTTGCATTCATTTTCCCGAAACGGGGTTTAATCAGCAAGACTGTATGTTGCTTTCCTTCTCTTGCATATTGACGCATTGATGAAGAGTTACGGGATGACCCAATTTTCTTCATATAGCCAAGGTCTTTTAGGCAATATTCTGTATGTTGTATCAGCATGAATATATAGCAGACTACCTTGGCGGTGAAGCTTCGCAAAATTAAGTTGACAGTGAGTCTTCAAATGGCTTCTTCTGATTTTGGTTGAAACCAGTGATTCGTACATCTTTCACCTGTTGCATATGAGGCGTGAGATGTAGAGATTCAAAGGCTTTTATAGGGCATTATATTGATAGATGCCTCCGGATCGACCAGGATCTGATTTAATTGAATGTCGTTGACCTGTCCTTCATATATAAGGAACCATTGTGATATGGAGAGGATAACAACATGTCTTTATCTTGTGAAAGTGACATTTGCTGCCAGTGCTTCATATATTTGAGCTTGGAAATCAGCCATATAAGCTTCATATATTTTTGATTCTTGGAGTACTTTGACAAGAGTTTCTCTCAGGTCTTGGCTCCAAGCAACTACCTCCCAGACAGTGATGTTGACGGGGAGTGATTTGAGTTGCTGAAGATTTTGTCATCAGCCTTGATGCGTATCTGGTCCGATGAGGGAGATCCCTTTATTGAGGACTCAGATGGCTTCTTTGGCTTGACAGATTTCTTTTTGAGAGAGAGAATCAACATCCTTCCATTTGAAAAGAGAGGAGCGTTGTCCGGCTCATTTGATGAGGCATGGGAACTTTGACTCTTTCTTTTGTATGAGGAGGCATATTGGACAACTCTTCTTCTTCATCTGAAGGGTTGAAGACATAAGAATCCGCCCGTATTTCGGCTTCAGGCAGAGGCTTTGACTCCTTGCCTTAAATGAGAATGACTCTGCTTGATTTTGTGATATCAGGCTTCTTGAAAATAGTAATGCAACTTTTTGCTCTTTACCATGCCCTTTCTTGCGACGGCGATTTGAATTATTTGTTGGCCGACGTTGATATGTCAGCATTGTTGGCTTACCTTCAGCCTGTTTGGTATTACCACTTGGAGAGATTTATAGCTTCTTTGGTTGAGGTTTAGACACCATATCGTAAATTGGTGAGTTAAATATGTGATTTGATTCTTCAATTTGATTGATTGATGATTTTTTTTTTTTGAATTGATACTTGAGGTACCTCAGCAGCAGCATCACGCTACATTTGTTCTTTTTCATTCTTCTTTTATTATTATTATTATTATTCTTTGTTGTTTTTTTTTTTGGTTTGTTTGTTGTTGTTTTTTTTATATATATATTATATATATGTAATATTTTTATTTCATACCTGAAGAGCTTTAAGTAAGCTTATGACTTTCTGCTCTGAAGATGATTTGGAGATGCTTCTCTTGTTGGAGCCACCTCTTAGTAGGAGCTGTTGACTCTTTTTGAACTGCTGATTTTGAGGGCCGACAGTGACCCATTCTCAAAGATTGCATTAATTGCTTCTTGAATAATTGAAGATGGAGTTGGTGATAATGATCTACGAACTCCTCTGCTTGCTGGGAGATTGGCTTTGTTGCAACTTCTTTCGATATTCTCATTCTGTATTGAAAAAGATCAATTTTAAATTGCTCCATTTCAACTTTGACTTTGTATCGTCCATAGCCCAGGGGATGATGTAATATTCACATATCTTTGGATATAGAGCTTGGGATTCTGGACTTGAACCATAGGCTCGTTGTGACACCTTATTTGCTGGCGCCAAAGAATTCCCATATTGATCAATTTTTCCTTCCCAGATATGAGTTTCGACCAAATCATGGAGATCCAGACAATAGTCATACATCTCCTTTCACTCTGAAAGATATATGATGCTGGTTTAAGTATGGAACCAGACTTTGTCTTCTGAGATTGTCAAGTATAACTTGGTGCTCTTTGTTGCAAATGAGAGCTTATTATAGAAGATGCAGATTTGTATACGATTGACTGGATAAATATGGATTTGAATGCTCCCCCACTGATGACCGAGGAAGACCAAAGGATGATGATGTATAATGACTTTCACCACATAGGATCCATTGGCTGGTCATTTGGTGGTTGTTTGAGTATGAGGCTGGTTGACCCGATGAATACTCAGGTCAATTAGCTTTTGAACATCATTTTTGAATCTTATGCAATCTTTGATACTATGACCCATCACTTGATGATATGGGCAGTAATTGGCTAATATTTCTGCCGAGCTCGGTAATCCATCATCCGGATTGAAGGCATAGCCGGAAAAGTGAGTAAGTGAGATGTCGAGGGAAAGAATATAACCTTGCCGGCTCGACAGGAGTTGAAGGATCTTCGGATAGCCACCCAATTGAGTCTGCATATGGCGGCATAGGAGGCGGCTCTGAATATATTTGAGTATGCATAAGAGTATATTTGCCTTTGGCCTTTCCTCATTATTCTATGTGGATCATGCCTTGATCTTGATAGAGAATGAGCTCCTGAATTATCTTGAGGAGGATCATATGAATGACCGTTCTCGGGATGATTTGAATTTGTTGGAAGTCTCGTCATATAAATGACATTGACAGATTGCTCTGGTCGATCCCAAGCATGGAGTTGAGGAGGGTCAGCCAGAGCATTTTGCATAGATATGAGGCCATTTGAATGATCTTCTGGGCCTTATTTTTGAAGATGTAGCAATCTTCAATTACATGCCCCACCATACAGTGATACGGGCAAATTAAGCTGATTGGTTTGGCTGACACCTGCCTGCCTCTTTGGTTCTGGCAGTGATATTAACTGATTGTCGAGGCAGAGATCAAAGAGCCTCTATGATTCTTGTTTTTTTGAAAGAATAAGGAGTCTTCATGCGCCCCATCAATGATGGCAGTGGAGCTTTAGCTTCTGATTTCTTGTTTGGGGCAGGAGAGATTGTTGCCCCCTTTGCTTCATCATCAGGTGAGGAGTCAATGATGTTGACTTCTTTTGCTAACTTATTGCGCTCTTTGGGGAGCTTGCGTTTATGAGATGTATGTGTCATTTGCTCGACTAGAACATCTCAATGTCTGCCACTATGGAATTCAATTGATCGAAGCTCTTGATATTTGCTCCCAAGAGTTTCTCATTGATTGTTGATATGAGGCCTTTTTGGCAGATAGGGATTGTATCTTCTTGAACAGGAGGGTTATTGCATTTCATGCTAAACTCTCTCCATCCCTTGATGAAGTGGATTGCCGACTCCCCTTTTCTTCTGTTTGAGGGAAGATAATCTGGCAAGAGGGATACCTTCCATTCAGCCGTTTGGAAATGGTCCATGAATTTCTTTTGCATATCTGCCCGATCGGTAACTGAGTTGGGCTTGAATTTTGAATACCATTGAAATGCGACTTCAATCAAGGAAGTTGCAAAATATCTGAAGAGATAAGATTTGCCGATGGCAAGCTCGACCAGGATAAATAACATAATGTGGCACATATTCCAATGGCGACCCCTGTCCATTAAACTTTGATAGTTTTATGACTTTAGGGCATATCTCTGGCAGCTTCTTGAATTGATGATGTACTGGATATGGAACAGAATATGGATCTGCCACCTGAATACCTTTGCTCTACTGAGCGAACATATCTCGAATAATCCTTCAGTATCTCATGCCTTTGTATGGCAACACCTTGAGGGGTCATAATATTGGACGGATCAATGATGTCTTGAACCGTAGTTTGAGGAAGAAGACCAGTCGTAGAAGCTGCTGGATAATTTGTCGGGGCAGCCCCATCTGGATGTTGATTTTGTTGATTTTGAGCAGAGACTGGCTCCACAGAATGGGGAGGCTTGTAGTTACCAGTTGCCTCATTTCATTTAGAAGCACAGCCATTTGAGATTGGCATTGCTGCATCACTTGATATTTGTCGTCATCTGACATAGCCTGAAATTTTCCTTTGTCGGCAAGTCGATGACGGGATTGATGTTTGAAGTTGAAGGCCCACCTTCTTCGACTTGAATATTGTTTCTTCGAAGAAGGGGACTTGAATTCCCTCATGCTAAATATCGATACGAGGGAGAACTTGACCAGGTGCTTCAGCTTGTCCGCCGGGCTGGCGGTTTCTTCTGGAAAATTACTTGATGGCTTCAGCAGGATTATTTGAAATGGCTTCAGCGATTTGTTCAGCTGGTTTGCCAGAGTCCTTCCCGGCGCATAGCATGAGAAGATTATAAGCTTGGATTTTTCCTCAGCTGCCCAGTAACACGTCGTCTTTTTGACGGACGGGTACTGGCGTTAGGAATTGCCCCCAGCCCATCAAATATTGAAACTCGCCGTATACGGTTGAAGGCCGATATGCGAGATTTGAATTACTGAGTTGGATTTTCTTTGACTATTCGGGTATTCTCCGAGCCTTGAGAAGTATAGATTGACTTCTTGTATATTTCTTTTTCTTTTTACCCATGATGTGCTTGAGCTCAATATGTTGAAGGAAACATATTTGGCGTTGCTTCTCTTACTAAACACCTTTGATATATTTGCTTGAGTCTTCTTGAGTTTATGGGCTTCCTTTTTTTTTTGAACCCAGATTTGTTTGAACCTGGGAGAGTGCTGGGTCTTTTGCTTGACATCGGCTTCCTTCTTGGGATCTCCTGATTCTCCTTGAAACCGCCGCAAAACTGAGAAGCGGTTTGAGGTTGGGATTGTAGGAACATACCTATCCCGCAGGGTGATAGGTTGGCTTCCGTCGAGCCATACCTGCAGACCTTTGATCATGATGGATTTGTCGGATCTTGAGGTGGCAGCTGATGCCCTTTTACTTTTTATGATTTTATTTTGTCCTTGTTGTAGAGATGGAAAATATGATTTTGAAGGAGTTCACCCAGATTGAACAAGTCTGGATTTGGCAGACTTAGTTTTTTTTTTTAATGGCTTTTTTTTGGGTTAAAGGTATGGTATTGGAATTTGGTGAGCCTACCATTGAGGTTTGGTGGCTACGATTTTGGAATTTCAATTTGAATTTTTGGTTCGGATTCAGCCTACCCTGACGGGTTGTGGCTATATTTGATGCTTGGTTTTAATGTATTTCGGATTGCATATGGTTTGGAGTTTGAATTTGAGATTGGACATGACCGCCTTGATGGCTTGCTGGTCATGAACTTGAGTTTGGATATGGTTTTGAATTTGGATTGACCTGACCTGCCTTGATGGCTTGCTGGTCATGAGCTTGAGTTTGGATATGGTTTTGAATTTGGATTTAGACATGACCTGCCTTGATGGCTTTTTGGTCATGAGCTTGAGTTTGGATATGGTTTTGAGTTTGGATTGCATGACCTGCCTAGGCTCATAGCCAATAAATGTGTTGGCCAGAGTTAGGCTGATCCCCTTTATTAGTATTACCTTTGGAGAGCATTCGGATGCCCCCTGCTGATAATAACAGGACGAGCTTTGGCTTGCCCACAACTCTCGTGGATCTTCCTTGTTAACTTGTTGGAGAGAGGCTTTTGAGCAGCATCTTCTTCATAGGCCGGAAGGGATCTGACAATTGTTGGAAAAATCCCCAAATATGATCGGAGTCGCCTGGTAACCGAACCTGGCATGATTGTTGATGGCGAGTGGTCCATAAGTGACGGCCATCTTCAACAGCTTATGATTTGCCTTTTTGTTTGTACCTTCAAGGGAAATATCAGTATTAGGACTTTCATGAAAAATATACGTATGTCTCATCCTTTGCTATGAATGGTGAGAAGAAGTCCCACCGGGCGTGCCAGTTGTTGACACGGGAAGATATCACTTTGACATATCATTTGGTTTTGGATGGCTCATTTCATTTTATCTGGTTCATGTATTCATTTCATTTGGGTATTCATTTATTTCACATGCTTTGATTTGTGTATTGTGATTTGCGGGGCGTGTCAGTCTGTCTAACAGACAGAAGAAAGAGTCCGCGCAATGCGGAGAGGTATTTTTTGGGTGTCCATGGAACGGACGGGTATGATGTCCGTGGAACGGACGGGTATGATGTCTGGAACGGACGGGTATGATGTCCGTGGAACGGACGGGTATGATGTCCGAGGAACGGACGGGGATGCCCGTGTGACGGCGACTAGGGTTGTCCATGAAATGGACGGGATCCCGTGGACGGGCGACTAGGGTATGATGTCCGTGGAACGGACGGTATGATGTCCGAGGAACGGACGGGGATGCCCGTGTGACTGGCGACTAGGTTGTCCATGAAATGGACGGGGATGCCCGTGTGACGGCGACTAGGGTGCGCCGTTTTTTATCTGAACTCCTTGAGTCCCGTATCTATACTCATCAGGTGATTGAGGTAGCATGTGCTGGACCTCTGTCTCCATCGACCGGAGTCAATGTTACATTTACATCGAGTTAAGACTCTTGGTGTTATTTAACACCAGTTTAACCCGAATACCATTCATAGCAAAAAGGGATGAGAGAATACACATTTTTTAGAAAATCCTGGTCATGATGTATCATTTTTCTTTTGGTTATTTTGAAATACTTTTGCTTTGAGTGTTTCATTTTGAAAAGACTACCTTTGTAGTCCGAAATATGACTTTTAAGAGGGAACGGTTATATTTCCGTGAACCCATTTGGGGTCTCCCTCCTCTCCTTTTTTTGAGAAAGATGTTGTTTGAAGGTTTTATTTTGGAAAACTGAGGATTATTATTGCAGACAGGCATATACCCGTACATTTGATTCTGAACTTGGGGGAAGTTGTGATTCAAAGTAGCACTTCTGTATTAGAAGAGTTGCTACATTAATTCTTTTATAACATCCTCTTTTTAATGAAGTCTGAATTGAGGCAGAATTTCCTTTCTCCTCGTTCATCGTTTCATTCATTCATCATTCATTCATTCATTTTTTTTTTTACTTGTATGAGTATGATTTTCGGAGAACGTATGCACATATCTCCATGGACGTTCTTGTCAATTTGAAGTTCCTTTCTGGAAACTGTCCATATGAACACAATTCTCGTGAGTATGCATCATGCTGCTCTTTGGAGTAACTGAGCACAGTTCGGGTCCCATCACAGTTCGGTCCAGTCACAGTTCGGGTCCTGTCACAGTTCGGGTCCTGTCACAGTTCAGGTCCTGTCCCCTTTTTCTTTGGATGTGTGTAGATCATCACAATTTTTATAATTTTATTTTAGCAGAGTTTCCGCTTATGCGGAATGCTCTCACGGAGATATATTCATATGAACATGTACTTATATCCATGTGTCCCCAGAGAATCTTTGTCCGGAGGGTTTTGCCCTCAAAAAAGTATGTGTATGATCATAAATTTGCAGTTTACGCATATTTTCTCACCGGTATTCCTATTTGAATGGAGTATCCGGCAAAAGGTATCATCTGCATATGCAGAATCCTTTTTGAGAGGCATATGCATATAATTGCGGATTTATGATTATATAGACATGTCCGTAGTCGAAGACTCCATTTGGGCAGAGTTTCCTCTGGGAACACATGTATATAAATACAAAGTTTGTGCTTATATTGATATGTTTTTTAGAGGGAAAACTCTGACATGGGCAGAGCTTCCTTTCAAGTAACACATGTGTATAGGCACAAATTTGAATTTTATAGGTATGTTCTTAGGCGGAATCTCCACTTGGGCAGAGTTTCCTCTAGGAAACATACATATAAAAATACCAATTTGTGAATATACAAACATGTTCTTGGGTAGAATCTTCCCTTGGGCAGAATCTCCTCTAAGAAACATATAAATATAAACACAGATTTGAAATTTATAGATATGTTCTTAGGTTGAATCTCCACTTGGGCAGAGTTTCCTCTAAGAACACATATATAAATACGATCTGTGAATATATGAATATATTCTCGAGCAGAATCTCCACTTGGGCAGAGTCTCCTAAGAAACATATGCATATAGCACAAACACACCATCCCGGAGAGTTTAAAACTCGATGGGAGGTGGCATGAATAACAAAGGTATCTAAAATACCATATGTCCAAAATGGACGGTATTTAGACCTATAGCCCGTGAGGGCCAGTGCCGCTATTGCGGACTTTTAGCCGATGAAGTTTGCCGATGCCGCATACGGATAACCTCTCAACACTCGGGGAAGAAGATTTGGTACCTTCACTCACACAAGAAATGAGATTGAGAGAGGAGATCGGGAAACTTTGGAATTTGGAATTTTTCTATTCTTTGGGATTTCAGAAAATAGGGGCAGCAATTTCTCCAGGGATCCGGCATCTCCCCGGGGCCGACCTCTTCAAATGGGGGGATGGGGGTGCCTTTTATAGGGAAGGCCCCCCCCTTACATCGCATGGGTGGGGGTTTAAACCGATGAGAGTTCCATCGGTTAACCGATGAGACTCTCATCGTTAAAGCTAACCGATGAGACTCTCATCGTTAGAGAAAAAAACTCTCTAACCGATGAGACTCCCATCGGTTAGAGGTTAAAGACCCTCTAACCGATGGGGTTCCATCGGTTAGGGCTTTTCTTTTTTTTTTTATTATTTTCTGTTTCCTATGTATATTTTGTTTTTTTCTGCTTCTCTGTTTTTTCTGTCTTTTTTCTGTTTTCTTTATTTTTTCTGTTTTCTTTTTTTTTTGAAAGGGGGACCCCTTAACCGATGGGGGTTCCATCGGTTTAGGGGGGAATCCCCCTAACCGATGGAACCTCCATCGGTTAGAGGGGAAAACTCCCCTAACCGATGGCACTTCTATCGGTTGAAGGGGAATTTCCCCTCAACCGATGAACTCCCATCGGTTGAAGGAAAAATCCCCTTAACCGATGGTAGTCCCATCGTTAGGGGATTTAAAGGGATTTCCCCTCAACCGATGGTGCTTCCATCGGTTTTGGGAAATAATCCCCTTAACCGATGGTAGCCCCATCGTTTAAGGGTTAAAATTTTTTCTTTGTGTCCACACCGACTAATAGGTTCTCTCATATGATGACTTGTTTTTTTGGCTAAGTGCCATACAGGAACATAATCGATTGTGCAAAAACTAATCAATTATCGGATTCCAAATCATAGAAGCAATCGATTACCAATCGACTATGTATTTGGGCAACAAGGGTTGCCTACATGGTCCCATTTTTTGTTTCCAGAGGCAGGTGGCTTAACTTTTGGGTTAGCCTATACCAGGTTAAGGTACTCTTGCAGTACATACCCCTGTACTAAAGTGGCCCTAAGGCATCAGATATTAAATATGGAGAGTCTACCTATCTTGGAGCAGTTCTTGATGAAGAAGGGAGGAAACATGTTATGAGCACCCCACAAATTACTCCAAGTGAACAAGGAGTTGGAGGATATTCTGCTTTGATCAGCACATCATCCAAGAGTAGCAAGGGAAGCATTGGGCAGACTAAAGAAAAGGATAAGGGTGGAGTGGTCTACACTCATTGTGGCAGAGAGAAACAGATTGCTGGGAGCTTCACCCCAACAAGAAATCAAAAAATTCAAAGGTAGAAAAAGGGGCAGCAGGCTAAAGGGAATGTTGTTCCTCTCAACCAATTGGTAATGTCCCTTGCTTATGGGGACTCCGTTAACTCTCCTTCCTCATTTCTATCAGGTACAACTGGGATGGCACCTACTGCAAGTCCCATCCATCCAGCACCTCCTGGTCATTGACTCGGGAGCCACTGATCATAAGACCAGTATCTCTTCTCTCTTTTCATCCTATTACCTAAGTTCAGGCAAGATACAGTGACTGTGGCTGATGGTACCCAATGCCACTATTGCTGGCAAGGGAACCATTAAGCTGGATAACACCTAATCTTCCTTCAACCTTCATGTTCCTTCCATCTCCATAAATCTTCTCTCCATTAGCAGTATAACCAAAAATTTGAATTGTTCAGCACCTTTTTTCCGGATCATTATCTTTTCCAAGACTTAAAAACAAGGCAGACGATTGGGACTGAAATGAAGTAGGAGGCCTTTATCACTTTGAACTGGGGGTGGCATATCAGTCATCCATTACTAGAAGTCATGTGAGGGACATTCTTCTATGCATTATCGTCTTCGTCATTTGTCTTTTCAATCTTTGACAGTCTCATTTCCATCTTTATTTCACTTCGTTGACATCCATTCCCTTTGGAGTTAAATTTGTCAATTGGCAAAACATTATAGAACTCATTTTCTAAGTTCATTTAACAAAGCACTTCCTCTTTTGACTTAATCCATTCAGATGTATGGGGACTTCTATTCCTTCCATGGACCTAGATCTATCTCATGAAGAGCAGGGAAGAAGTTCCAAGGATTATTCAAGTGTTCTGCAGAATGGTTCCCACCCAATTCAACCACAAAAAAAAGTGTTCCGCTCAAACAATGCAAAAGAATATTTGGGAAGAGACTGAACGTATTCTTGGAAGACAATCCTCTCCCCATTGCCTTAATCCCAGCTTCTCTCTCTCTCTCTCTCTCATCTCCCTCTCCTCTCTCCTCTCTCTCTCTCTCTATATATATATATATATAGATATATACACACACACACACACACACACATATGTATGTATGTATGTATTATATATCTGTCTACATTGTCCATCCCTAGGATCTCAGCATCTCCCTTGTGAGACTGCCATGGATTTGGGAAGGAGAGAAGAAAATTGGTGGGTACGAGTGAGGGGTGGCATACTCTGGCTTGACATGGATCTTCTGCTTGGGAGTAGTACTATGAGTCTATGACTACTAAAAAGCGAGCCAGCTGAGAGCCGGGGGTGATGGCGGGGTTCTCACTAGGGGCGATGTGGGAAGCAACCAGAGCCAGAACCATGGCGACCAGATCCCCACAGACGGCCTCTTCCTGTACACAAGCGGGGAGAACGGCAAGCATGCCGAGGAGATCACTACCTACAGCAAGGGCTTCGAGCTATGGCAGCAACACCAGCAGTAGCAGCAGCAACACCGGCACCTATACACCGCAGATCTGGGCATGATGCTAGATGATTTGGCCAGGGCGACAGATTACAATACACCGTTGCAGCAAATCGCTGAGGGCATCTGTCGCCAATGAACAAACAACATATTAAGATTAAAAAAAATAGTAACCATTGATCACATCAAAGGAAGAATAACAACACAAGAAACCTTGTTGGGATGTTTGATCTATGGAAGTAGTGCTATGGGAGGAAGGGTGGGTGGGTTAGTAAGGTTGGGGAGGCGAAAGGGTGGCAGGAAAAAGTGTAAATAAACCAAAAAAAAAGGTGGACAATATAATATTAAATGTGCACTTCCTCTAGCATTGGGCAAGAAAATGGTGGCCCTACTACGAGGGCTGCAGAAGTGGGAGCACTGTTGACAGATATTTCCGACGGAGTGGCTCTTCATCTTTTTCCTTTTTAAATTTTAAACATATATTTCTATTAGGTCGGATAATATCTGACCAGATACCACAATATTCAAATTTGTATTCGATTAACAATAAGATATCCGATATCCGTTTAAATTATTCGTCGGATATTTTATTCGATAATTATCTGACTAAATGGATACGAATTCGAATTTGGCTCAAATTTTAAACAGATAATTGCCAAGTCTCTTGGAACTCAGAAATTACCAAAATATCCCTAGAGTCAAGAAATCTCAATTACACCTTAAGATGCCTCCAGCCTTTTGCATATTGCACACATACCTTCAGATTATAGGGTTTTGCCCAATTCAATGTGGCCTTTGATGAAACCCTAATTCCGTCAATCTTGTGGTGGTAAATGAGAGTCAAGAGTGAGTCATGCAAGTGAGTCTGACCTTAGTGTCATAACCCATGGAAAGGAACCGTAAGGTTTCTTTGACAGATAATCAAGAGTGTTCAGCCTTTATGCCGATGTGAAATTGTGAATTAACACTGGCCGCGGTTGGTGGGAAAAGTCCCCCACTCAACCCAATCATCTGATTCAAAACCAAATACATGGGACAAACCATGCATAGGCTATCCGTACAGCCCCCATATGTGCATAATTATAAAATTTTCCCTTGTAAAAAGGGTCCTTTGACGAAATATTTGAAATTTATAACTTCCATGTCCAACAAGCAGTTCTCACAACCTCATACATGATAAATCAGATACCATCCAAAGTCCTTGGGAACAGGTCCCCCATCACATTTCTGTATTTAGGTCAGCCCTTATACTCTTTACCACCCAAGGTGTTCGGTTGACTTTTCTTTATACATTTCCTTGGTCGTCACACTCTTGACCCAAAATCCATAAAGGTTGTCTTCCTTAGGTATTCACCCACCCAAAAGGAATATAAATGCTTAGATCCTAGAACTGGGACAAAAAATATTGTCTTAAGGACATACCTTTATGGAATCTGAATTATATTACTCTCATGAGGCTTCTCCACATGGGGAGAATCCTTCTAGTATTCAGAACCTCAAATCCCTCCCAACTAAGGGTCATCTTCCCACACTTGTTCCTACAACTCCAGTTCTTGTGTCCACACCACCATCTTTCTTTCTTTATTATTTTCTCTTGTCCACCTTTTCTTGAGGAGATTACTGGCTGGGCATTAAGCACTCCAGCCCAACTTTCCTCTCTCTTACCTGTTTTCTTCACTCACTTACCTGCATGAATGGCAAAGTCGGATGGGGGTGCTGGATCGGACCCAGCCAACCCCGATCCGAGTCGGATCGGATCGTAGGATCTGCCCGATTCCATGGGAATCTGGTAGATCTAGGATTGGCCAGGTTAAAAAATGAAGAAAAAATCAGGAAAAAATCAGAGAAAATTCTTTAAAAAACATATAATAATTGCACATTTTGGATATATCCATAGTCTAGTTGCACATATGTTCATATTACAATACAGAGCAACGATCATTATGATACCTTATTTACACATTTACTTAAATGATGTTCAGGTAAATAAGAAAGTACCCCCTATTTGAATCTAATAAAAATATCAGAAAAATCATATCTCTTACAAATAAAAAGTCAACTCTCTCATCTAAGAAGAAAATCGTGATTTCGGTGGTTCCATCAAAATAGCGACTTCTAATCTTTAATAATTTGACATATCTAAAATTTTCATAATTCAAATAAATTCAATAGAATACTAAAAATCTAAAGTCCGATAAAAAAAGTCAAACATGTATATGACTTCTCCAAGAGAGCTACTCTCCTACTGACAACACTTAGTCTGCTTGAGACCTCTCAGGATTTAGTCAAACCTAAGCTACCATCACCTAAACTCATGAGAATTTTCACTTTAAGTGATAATAGCTTAGGTTTGACCAAATCCTAAAAGGTCTCAAGCAGACTAAGTGTGTCAAGTGAAAATTCTCATAAGTTTAGGTGATGATAGCTTAAGTTTGACTAAATTCTGAGAGGTCTCAAGCAGACTAAAGTGTTGTCAGTAGGAGAGTGGCTCCCTTGGAGAAGTCATATACACGTTTGATTTTTTTACCGAACTTTAGATTTTTAGTATTCTATTGAGTTATTTGAATTATGAATTTTTTAGATATATCAAATTATAAAAGATTAGAAAGTCGTTATTTTGATAGAACCATCGAAATCGTGATTTTCTTCTGGATGGAAGAGTTGCCTTTTTATTTGTAAGAGATATGATTTTTCTGATATTTTTATTAGATTCAAATGGGGGGTATTTTCTTATTTACATGTAATATCTTAAATAAATGAAATATTTACTTAGATGATGTTCAGGTAAATAAGATAAGTGGAGGGGATCATATGTAATTAAGATAAACTAAGGGAATAGAGGTACATCACATGGAATCGAGGTGGATCGTGTGGAATCGAACTGGATCAGCCTGATCCAGTCCGATTCCGTCCGATTCTACTCGATCCACCCCGATTCCACCTTACATCATGGGTGGGTCGTCGTTCCCCCCCGCCGATTCCAACCCTAGTCGGCCAATTCCGACCAGAATTGGCCGACTTTGCCATCCTACTTACCTGTGTCCAATGGTAGACCACAGTCCGCATGGACACCCATGCCAGCCACTTTTCCCTCCCTCTTATTTTTCTATTCCTTTCCCACCTTCCCCATCTAAACCAAATTTTTCTTATCCTTCACAAGAACAGCTAGAGATCATTTCCACTTCCTGAAAGCAATACCATAAGCAAGGCCCCATCATCTTCCAGGGCCTCCTTGTGAAGTGGTAGGCTTTGGCCTGGCAGCAAGCTAGGCACGCCTTAGGCCTGATGCCACCCAACACTGTGCGTCCACCAAAGTCCCAAGAACTCCGCCTACTGCAGTGTCCCACAAGCTGATCACATCCTTCTTGGTAGACAATGCCAACATAGATCTGTGTTCTCATCAATGTCATCATGTCATCCCAGTCCACCATACCCTGTGTTTTCCTTCGCTTGTGCGAGCAGCGACCACCAGCCGCCTCAGCACATGGATTCCTGCCTGGGGATGTGCCAAATTTCACAGTCACAAAGCACTATCACATGCAGCATCAAGCCATCCTGGCCAGACTTGCGGCAATGTGGCATCCAGTTGCCCCATATGTGCATCACTCAGGATCATCATCATCCAACATCACCAGTGGTCAAAGATTTTTTTTTCAGGTCAATGGATCTTTCTTTTCACACAAACTGCTGAGTTTGAGCATATCATTGAAAGCCATCTTTTTCACAGTCAACAAAAAATTGATATTACGAATACAAGTAAATGCACCAGGAAAATTCATTACGAGAATATTAAACTTTCATGAAATCTCAACATAAAAAGGAAAAACATCATAAACATGTTGTGCCATCAAGGAGATGGATAATACACTGAAGACTCCGATTTGCCACTTTGAAGACACTTTCCAGAGAGATGTCAAATATGACGGTTCTCGAAGGCCACTTCAGTCTGTACGGTCTTGTGTCAAAGCCATCTGTCAACAAAACAATCTGCATTCTGCAGGATATCAGACTTAAACAGTGTAAGGAGGCAAGCAGTATGGATGGATAAGGATGGAAGGCAAGCAGGATATATGTAGATGAATGTTGGTGGTAAACGTACCTGCTTGACATCGTCAACACCAGTCGCCATATTAAGCAACTTGTCATCAATAAACTTGGTGGCGAGGGTATAATGGCAAGGAGATGACGAAGCCATTGATAGCGAATATTGCTCTTTAATTCCGTCTTCACTGGCAACACCGGTAGAAGAAAGGCAGCCAGCATAGAGGTCGATCAATAGAGGATCTGAAATTGATTATTGCAGTTATTTGCAAAACAAGAACTTGGCATATGGAAGATCGCTAGTCCACAGCAGTGGCCGTAAACAAGCACCGAAACCGACGGACTAGCTGAAATCTGGATATAAGTGACCGGGATGGAAACAGATGCACACACGGGAGAATAGAACCCATTGCACCAGTTCACAAGTAGTTCCAACAAGAATCCTTATTCCCAGTAAGATCAACATTATAAGCAGACGAAACCCGCTTCTAAGATCCGCCCGAGCGAGCCAAGAGAGGTAAGTTTTCTCTCTCGCCTCCTGGGCAAACCAGAGGGGGGATAGGCGACCGACGGCCAAAGCCGTGGTGATGAAACCAGGCGGGAGGAGGGGGCTCGAGAGGAGAAGGATCAAGAGAAGAAGGCAACAATACCTGGACGATGGGATTCCTGAAGCGAATGGAGGCTGCTCTGGTAGCTGCAGCATGAAGGTCCAAATCGGAGAGGGGTGCACGTCCGTTCCCGAACAATCCGGCGACAATTGTCCTGCCGCACCGGCGATACTGGAGTTTGCGCTTATCCTCCCATCTGTTATGGTGGTGGGGGAAGAGGCAACCGCAGACAGGGAGGAGAAGTGAGCGGAGGATCAGATGATGATGATGATGGTGATGCTTGGCAGCGGGCAGGCAGCCCCTCCAGTTCGCCATATTCTGTCCTGCAGGTAATTCGGTCCCCAGGCCTCCCTCAAAACCACCCACACCACCTGCAATCCTCCTGTTACAATTCCTAGGAAAAAGTTTAAATTGTCATAATATTCTTGAAACTTTTATGAATAAACTCTTTTTTTGTTTTCATCACTAATTTTATCTAATCCAAAAATTAATTAAATACTTTTATCAAAAAAGTGGTTATTTCCTAATCCCTATCAGACTATCAAAAGCCATAGTGTCGTGTAAGGCCATGGATCTTATTGGACCCTTAATGGGCCTTCTAGAATTAGTGACTGGTTGATGTCAAGGGTGCTTGACGTCAACATTGTGTTGACGGCGGCGGCGTGTGCCGTCAACTTGGTCTTGACGGCAATAGATGTTGTCGTCTACCCAAATTTCTGGAGTTTTCCGAGTGTGGAACTTGATAGCAATCGTCGTGGACGTCAAGTTCTTGGCAGTGCAGTTGACGACAACAGGGGTTGACGTCAACTGTCGCGCGAGCCTATTTTTATAAGGCAATCTGAGGCCCCCCATTTCCACTTTTTCTCCTCTTCCACACTACCACCTTCACCTCTCTCCTTCTCCACCTCTTCCAGCGATAGACGGGAGCTCGTGGGGAGGTCGCGGTGCATGTGGCGGCCTTGGAACGGGCAAGGAAACGGCCGATTTTTGGAGGATCGACCTCGTGGGGCGTTCGTGGGCAAACGACGTGATTTTGAGGTTTTTCTTGGGATTTTGTCGTTGTGAGGTAGGGATCCTACCCCTAAAACTCTCCTTGATTCCTTATATGAGCAAATGTGCATGTGATTGGTGTGTTAAATCGAGCTTTTGAGGGGGGTTCTCCAGGTCGGGGTTTTGAGGGTGAATTGTCGATCCAAATATTGGATCGGTGATTTTCGACTTTATAATAGTATTATTTGATGAGGGAAGCATTTCCATCATCGGATCTTATTTTCTGGGCTTGGATTGCCCTGGGAAACGGCCTAGGGCCGTAGCAGCTACTGGAAGCCTAAGAACTTGACGTCAAGTGTTGTTGCCGTCAAGCTCTTCGGGATCAACTTGGCGGCAAGATACCTTGCCGTCAAGAGATAGTCGACGGTAGTGACACTGTCGTCTACTTTGGTAGATGGCAGACATGTTTGCCATCTACCATGTGTTAACGGCAATCGAGACTGTCGTTAACCCCACAGATAGGTTGTAACGACCATTCATACTGGTACGATTATACCAATCCACATCGATATAAAGTGCGCTGTCACAGTGGGACATATACCCAACACAACACAGTAGGTAGAGATGTACATAAATAACGAAAGAAAGTACAGCGGAAATGAAAGATATTCTTATTCCATCATCATTCACACATCTCACAGTCTATATAGTAGCAATGAAAGTAAACCAAGTCCATAATTATACAAGTCCATAACATAACATCATTGTCCACATACTAGTAAAAGAAAGTACAAGCAAATAGTCCTCCACAATCTCGCTACTCTCTCGCTCAGAGTCGCTCCTCACAATGCCATTCTCAACTGACTCACCTGTATGTTAAAGCAAGTATGAGTCTTCACAAAAGACTCAGCAAGTAACTCATTGGCACATCCTTACACATATCACATTCATGCTATTCTTTTAACAATAAAAGTAACATTACCACATGGTTCATGTCATAACAACAAGTATAAATAAATAACCTATAACATACTTTTTACACATGGTCTTTAACTTGATTCATGGTATCAATTGCAATTCATTCATATCATATTTCTAAACAACTTGATCATAGAATTAAATACATGCTTACTAACACACCTAGCATGATAACTATCACTTTTCACATGCTTTTATATCACATAAATACATATTTTTCTTCATGTTTTAACATAATTATCACATGTTCACATAGTTTCAAAATATTCACATGGTAACACATTAACACATCACTTTCACAATGAACACTTTGTACATTTACACATATTTCACATTTTACACATTATTTTTCGTGACACATAGTCCGAACCACCATAAAGAAGGACACACATATCACATAACACATACCCGTCACCTAGGCATTATAGTGATGAATCTTGGTAACTGCACAGAATCGGGAGAAGCCCTCTCCACCCTAACCAGTGGTACTTATCCACCTCCAGGATTTCATCCTGATGCCCACAAAATATCATATACACATTGAGTCTTCTCATAGGGACTTTTCTACAATACGCCTCCACAGCCTTCTATGGTAGCAGTGTCAATTTCGGCACACATTCACTTAATCACATTATCTCAATTAATCACATGATACACATCATTTTATATGCACTTATTGGCCCATTCACATGCATACCATTCAAACACATATACTTCTATTTTCATAACTTATCATGACTATCTAAGAGTATTAAAACATACATCATAGTACCTAAACATGCTGCTAATCACTGAAAATACATTTTCTTAAACAATCATGCTTAATATAGCTTTTAATATCTTTATAATTTCAAACAGTACCTACAGATATTAAAACAGTCCCAAATTTTAACCATACACTCTACATATGGAACATATCATATGGTTAATTTTTCAGAATTTTATAATAGTATAACTATTTTTAAAATTTAAACATATCCCATGCAATTAACTAAATAATTCAATTAGACTGATTAACAGGACAGTCGGATCTAACAGCCTCAAAATATGAAAACAGTAACCCTAAACTCATGAAAATTTCCTGTAATGATATCATACATCAAATCTTTTTATCCAGAATTTAACTCTGTCAAGACATGCATATTTTTTCATAATAGAAATTCTATATTAGCAATTATTTTCAGAAAATTAAAAGAATTTCGTGAGTTAACCTAATATCATACTTGAACATCCATAAATTTTATAGCATATGAAAACATCCAGAAATCCCCAAAAATCACATCATACAGATCAAAACCACTGTTCAAAAAACCAGAAGAACTTGATGGCAAGGGTCTTGCCATCAGGGTGGGTTAAAAGCACAATCGATTGTCGTTAACTCAAGAACTTGGCGGCACAAGGTTGCCATCACCTCCTGTCTGCAGACAGTGCAGACGAACATAGAAAAAACATAATTTGAGGGTCCAGGACACGATCTAAAAATCCAGAAAAATATCTAAACTATAGGTGATAGGTCTAGGGATGAAACCCCTAAATTACTTGCCTCTCAAAAAAATATCTGAAGATCAGATTTTGGCGATGAAGCCCTCCTCGGCCAAGCCAAGAAGGTGGTGTCCTTCGCCTTGATCTGGTCTCTACGCTTGCACAGATGATTCTCCGGCGTTAGGAGAGCTCCTTCACCTCTAGAAGAGTCTTCTAAACGTAGAAATCCACTGGTGGAGCCTTCCAATCGCCGGATCAAACCCTCACAAAAGCTCTCTTTTTCTCTCCCTAGAACCCAAATAGCCCTAGGTGAGAAAAGTCCTCTCCTCACCGAGATGTTTAGGTTAAATAGACATAGAGTCGGGGTAAACCTAGGTATTAGGAGTCATGACCGTTGGGGATACGTTTCCTAAACGGATTCCGGAGAAAACGGGGTAGTTTCAGATCTGAAATCCCAAACACAACGAAGAAGTAAACGGCCACATAGCTGTCGTCAACCAGAAATAGGCGTCAATCGATGTGGACATCTATTTCTTCTGGCCACACAGTCAACGACACAAAAGTTATCGTCAACATGCTCTTAACGTCAAGGGATGTTGACGTTAAACAGGGATTTCGGGCAGAACCATAAAGCATCAAAACATATATATAGTACACAGAAATTGAGGGCCTTACACCCTCTCCCCCTAAAAGAAAACTTCATCCTCAAAGTTAGAATAGAAATACTAACCAAACAATTGGGGATACTGCTTCTTCATGGCATCCTCAAGCTTCCATGTAGCCTCCTCCCATGAGAAATTTCTGATGACCAGTCTGTCCCCATGTAATTTTAATTAATAAATATATATTTTGATGATTAACAAAACCAAACAAAAGTTTATCAATTATATCTAATGATTATTTCATAAGTCTTAAGCACAGGAAAAATACCAAGGTCAAACAAGCCAATAAAGGTATGCATTACTTTTCTGAAGCCTTAATCTTTTCAACATGATATTTCTCTAAGTCCATATCGACTTCTATTGAAGGCCATAACGATTTCTTTATAAGCATATCGATTTCAATAGAATTATCATAACGATTTCCTTTTTGGCTGAAAAGTCATGTTGTTTCAAACAAATCGATGTCGTAACGATTCTATAAGTGATCGCAACGATTTCCTTATAAGACTGAAAAGTCATGTTATTTCAAACAAGTCGATGTCACAACGACTCTATAAGTTACCATAACGATTTCTTTAGAGCCCATAACGACTTGCTCGTCACAACAACTCTATAAGTTACCGTAACGATTTCTTTAGAGCCCGTAACGACTTGCCTGTCGCAACGACTCTATAAGTTGTCGCAACGATTTCATTAGAGCCCGCAACGACTTGCTCGTCACAACAACTCTATAAGTTACCGTAACGATTTCTTTAGAACCCGTAACGACTTGCCTGTCGCAACGACTCTATAAGTTGTCGCAACGATTTCTTTAGAAACTCGTAACGACTTGCTTGTCATAACGACTCTATAAGTTATCGCAACGATT